>SJXQ01001132.1:139604-198534 GCA_006408695.1 Aepyceros melampus
GGCGATTCTTTCTGGCCACCCACCCCAGGCCCGGTCAGCTCTCTCAAGGGTGCTTTCCTTCCAACATTCAGTCCCTAAGCCCAGCCCCACACGCTGGCCAAGGGCCCCCTCCACGGGGTCCTCTGAGCACTGCCCACCGGCCGCTGAGCGCAGAGCTGGACACGCTGCGGCTTCCCCGCCCCGGCCTGCCTCATCCACAGCCTCCTCGGCTCCCACCGCAGCGCCTCCTCTCTCAGGCCCAGGTCCTGACTTCACTGGCTTGAAGCCCTTGTCCCTTCACACTGGCTGTCTCCTCCTCCATCCTCGTCATGTCAGAGCAAGCCCAGAGCCCCAGAGCTTCCAGAGAAGCCAGCCACTGGTACCGAGAACGCCATCCTCTGCCCCGGCCTGGGCGATGAGCAGTCGTGCCCGAGTCTGGCGTCAGGAGACCGGTCCAGTGGGCCCTCTGGGAACACCCTGCCCTCGGCCCCCCTTTTGGTCACAGGCCTCCTTGAAGGGAACGGGGCACAGGGCCACTTGTCCTCAACTCGCCATCGAAGGAGGCAAAAGCGCCTTTGTCCTGGGCTGACGGGCTTCCCCGGAGGCAGTGCCAGTGCCGTCTCTGGGCCCCTGGGGTCAGGGCTTCAGGAGTCCCGGTCAGACGGGCCAGCAAACCACCAGTGGGCCCCTCCGGTCAGCTATGCTCCTGGGTGTGCTCCTCGCATCTCCCCATGTTGTAATAACATCTTCTGGGGGAGATCTGGCCTCCTCACCAAACTGTGCACTACCTGAAGGCAACGGCCTGTCCTGCTGGCCTTTTGTTCCCGGTGTCCAGCAGGAGTTGGGAACACTTAAGGACGTAAACAGTTGTGTCTATTTCGAGAGGAGATGGCAAGATGATAGCGGGCAAGTCCCACGAAACAGGCTGCTTCCCTCCTGCGCCCCCGGGCAATGCCACCCTGCACGTCTTGGCTCCACCACCACTGGCCACCACCCAGCCCCTCCAGGAGCCCCTGACCAGCACGTGGGTGCGCCTAACCACACCGGATGCTGGTCTCCGAGAGAGCTCCGAGAGGCGAGGGGTTGGACTCCACACCCGCCTGACGCAGGGGGCTCCCGCCTGTCCCGGCCTCCTGCCAGCTGTCGCTGGCGCCCGGGCCGCTCTGCCTCGCGCACTGCTCAAGCTGGGCATGTCTGCCTCGCCCTCGTGCCCTTCTCAGCTTCAGGGATCCCGATGCGGGACCTCCCTCTGGGGTCTTTGCAGCCAGACCTTGTATGTGGTTTCCGGGGATCCACCACCACGGTGGGCCGTTTACTGCCCCAGGTCAAGCTTGTGAGCTATCGGCGCCTGCCCCGGGTCCTCGTCTCCCCTCATCACGCACAGCCACGCTGGCGGCTCCGCGCCCCCTCGCCTCGGCCCCTCGAGCCCCGGGTGCCACCCCGCCCTGCCCCGTGCCCGCTACCTTCTCCCAGTCCACCGCCTTGAGCTTTGGCTCCATCACAGGGTCGGTCTTCTGAGCGCTCGCAGAGGCCACAGACCCATTCTCCACGGGACCCTGGGGAGAGAAGACAAGAGGGGATTACCAATCGCGGCAAGGGAAGAGAGCCCCGCGCGCCCGAGCACAGTGGGGTCAAGGTGGGCGGAAATCGAGGATTCTGAGTGCACTGGAAAGCGGGTAAGCACTGAGTGGGCGGCCTTATTCCTGGCACTTGTCTTCTCCCTTAGAAATACACATTAAAGCGAGAGGCAGAAAGATCCAGAGAAGAGCAGCTGGCAAAGAGACTGGAAGGAAACGAGAGCCGGCAGGGGGAATGCCGGGCCCTGGGGAGCCCTGCCACCCCTCCCCAGGCTCCTGGCAGTTGCCAGGCCAAGAGTCGCAGGGTGGCACCCAGGAGGCCTGGCAGGCTCGCCGGGTCACGCCTGATGACGCCATGCCGTGCCTTTCTTCCTGGTGAGCCACACGTGGGCGTTTAGGGCCACATGCCCGCAGGAGGAGAGCCCGCAGGGCACATGGGCCAGCCCTCCAGGAACTCCCAGGTGTGAGTCAGCCCGCCGGACACTGGGGGGGCTGGCAGAGGAGAGCCCAAATGGGCTCAAGGTCAAACACGAGGGGCGCAGAGGCAGAGGCAGGAGGGAATGGAATGTACCTCGAAAATCACATGGCCCCAGCTGGCCCTGATGTTATGCGGGGTGAGGTCGGAGAGGGCTGGCACGTAGGCGAGGAGCACATTTCCCTCCAGGAAGGGTGGGGAGAGCCCTCGCCAGTAGGAGAGGCCTGTCCCATGAGTCTCTGAGACTAAAGGAAGGTGTGGGGCTGGGGACCGTGGAGAAGGGGGCCTGAGAGGTTGAGGAATTGCAGGAAGCTGAGAAGACTGCTTGAGCAGCCAATTGGGGTTTCAGCTGGTACGATTCTTATATTTTCGCTTCCAAATGAACTGACAGAACCTGATGGCAACAGTGGTACTGTCATTTACTGGGAAAACCCAAGTACAATCCAAGTAAAAGGGGCTTTTGTGATCCTGTCTTGGTCTGGGTATCTCAGTATTTTTAATTTGTGTCACCATGTTAATATTTGAAATCTTGTTTTTTTTTTTTTTAAGCATTTCTGAAGATCTCTTGAGGACAGAGAGAATTTTATAGTATTTCATACAATGAAATTCCTTAACTATCTAATATAAAAATGTCATATAATAATCTTGTCCTTTTTAATTTTGTGCTATTACGGTTTTTCCAGTGGTCATGTATGGATGTGAGAGTTGGACTGTGAAGAAAGCTGAGCACCGAAGAATTGATGCTTTTGAGCTGTGGTGTTGGAGAAGACTCTTGAGAATCCCTTGGACTGCAAGGAGATCCAACCAGTCCATTCTGAAGGAGATCAGCGCTGGGATTTCTCTGGAAGGAATGATGCTAAAGCTGAAACTCCAGTACTTGGGCCACCTCATGCGAAGAGTTGACTCATTGGAAAAGACTAATGCTGGGAGGGATTGGGGGCAGGAGGAGAAGGGGATGACAGAGAATGAGATGGCTGGATGGCATCACTGACTTGATGGACATGAATCTGAGTGAACTCTGGGAGTTGGTGATGGCGGGGAGGCCTGGTGTGCTGCAATTCATGAGGTCGCAAAGTCAGACACGACTGAGCGACCGAACTGAACTGATCCTCAAAACACCCTCGAGCGCCTCTAACCATGGTTCTCTCCCTCCGGGATAGCTCCTGTCTCCCGGTCCCTCCAGGTCTTTTCTTAAGTAGGGTGATCGAATCCTTCTCTGCACCCCCAACTCCATTCACTCACTCCAACTCCATCCATCTCTCTCCACAAAAGGCTTGTCTTGGGGTCTGCCCATCCCAAGCAGGAAAGGGGTTATCATTTGAATCAGCGTGTGATTTTTTTCTCTGTGCTACACTTTTCAGACATCCCTGAGTGGCAGACACAGGTCTACCTAGGGCATGTGCTTCGAAACAACCCCCGGAAGCAGAAGGAAGGGTCCCTGTTTCCCAGCACTGGACACAGCACTCATCTACCCACCCCGTGCTTCTGCTCACAGAAGGCCTTGGGAAAATCTTCCCTCTGCTCAGCTGTCGCAGTGTTCAGGGACAACTTCTGGCTCTTGCCCTCTAGGACTGTACAAGCTCTTTTCACCTAGTAACTTATATATATACCCGAGAACAGACCACTGACATCTGCTTTTCCCCAAGATCCCCTTAGGACATGATAGGGTCTCTACGCATGATGACTGGTCCCTGTTCCTCCTCCAAGGTGGGTGTGATTGGGGATGTGGGCAGCACCCAGCAAGGCCTGTGCCTCCCCGTCCTGGAACATCCTATTTCAGGCCATGGGAACAGAGCTCCCATCAGCACTCTCATCTTACGTGGCCCATTCATTTAACTTCTGGCCACCTGAAGTTGTGTTCTATTTTTTTTTTAACGGACTGCTGCTGCTGGCATGGTGTTGAGAGCTGGTGTGGCCCGGGAGGTGATTTGGACCTGAAAACCTGTTAGAAGACTGGGATGCCAGGAATAGTGATGAACAGGAGGGCAGAAGGCAGTGGAAATCAGAGAAACCCGAAGAAATGGGATCATCAAGGGGAGTTTGCAGGGATGGAAGCCGGCTCCGTATCTGCCTCCTCCTCAGGGGCTGGCGGTGTCAGTGAGCATCTCTATGGCCATTTTCCCTCTTACACGGATCTCGTCCACACCCGCTGCCCTCACCCACAGACAGGTGTCTGAACATCTGCAGCGTGCCACCCACACATCAGCTCAGAAGACTCTGCAACGTCCCTCTCTCTAACACTGGTCCTGCTCCTTATCCCAGGGAGGATGTTCCCAAAGGCTCACAAGATTGTCTGATTTTCTGACCACTTTCCTAAGAGTGACCACACTAGTATCCTCTGCAGGTAGGCTTGTCCTTGACTTCCCTGTATTTCACATCTTTCTCTCATTATTTCCAAACTCTTCTCCCGTTATGCCCTTGAATTAACCCAGACTTTTCCCTTGAGCAATAGGGATGAGTCGTCATTTGCCTTGCATTTTTCTCCTCAAATGTCATCCTACCTATCATGACAACAATGGTTAATGTGCACGAAGCCTTACCATGAGCTCAGCCCTTTCATCTTCCTAACAACTGTATGAGAGAGGCATGATTATTATTCCTACTTGACGGGTGAGAGGACCAAGGCATGAAGCAGCCCATAGTTAATGAGAAAGTGGAGCCTGCAGTTGGGCTTGGGAACATTTTCTTGACCACCATATACTTTTCGCCTAACCAGTCTAGCCAAAAATGATGTCTTCATTCCAACTTGCTGCTGCTGCTGCTGAGTCACTTCAGTCGTGTCCGACTCTGTGTGACCCCATAGACGGCAGCCCACCAGGCTCCCCTGTCCCTGGGATTCTCCAGGCAAGAACACTGGAGTGGGTTGCCATTTCCTTCTCCAATGCATAAAAGGGAAAAGTGAGAGTGAAGTCGCTGAATCGTGTCCGATTCTTAGCGAACCCATAGACTTCAGCCTACCAGGCTCCTCCATCCACAGGATTTTCCAGGCAAGAGTACTTAGGAAAAAACAAAACAAAACACCCTTTGCATGTGTCCCACTGCCTCGGGTGGTGGTCACACTGCTTGGCCTCGTGGTGTTTTGCATGCGCAGGCTGTGATCTTATTTCTCAATGGTGCTACAGATTCCAGCAGGGCAGGAAACTACTGTCTTCTCTCCAGGCACCTAGGATGGGCTCTTGAGCATACCTCATGCTCCACTCGTGTTCCTAGAGCGAACCATGTTTTGGTGTTGGCTCTCTGCAAGCCAGTCAGGATCCCCTGAGATTCCAGACCCCTGAGACCCCGGCTATGCTACTGGGTGGAGCCCTGAACTTCCACAAGGCTCCTGCTCCTTGGAAATGTAAACCGAATGGTGCGAGCACATCTGCTTGGAAGCGATGTGGCGCAGGACGCTTCACACACCACCTGAGAAAGCCACCCCAGGCTGGGCGGGCCGGTGCCCAGACACAAGGGCCAAATCCCAGGAACCTGAGCCATATATCATCCTCAGTGCCCTTTGCCCCAGTCCATGGAACAGATGTGAAGAGAACCGAAACTACATTAGTCTGATACGAAATGACAAGCATCTTATTTTGCCAAAATAAGATGTATTTTTTTCAAAAAAATTATTATTAGCAGCATTTCATAAATGAAAGTAGGTAGAAAATACATGCTTGCAGCATAAAAGGCAGTTCTTTCCGAGGAAGGGCATCTGGCAACTTCACACGAGGATTAGATAATAATAATAATAATAAAAGATTGCATTTAAAAGTATTTATTAATGCAGAAAAATGACAACCTAAATTTTTGTTCTGTGAGCATTAACTGTACGTCATTGTTTTCTCGGTTCACGGGCATCAGTGTAGGGGCTCTAACCTCTGTGTAACAGGAAGTGGATCAAAGGAGCTCTTTGTTCCAGCTCTAAGGTTTTCTTAACAAATTACTGAAAATCTAGTTTCACTGAGAGATGTTGGCTGAAAATGAAAACAGAAGCTTCAGGGGACTTTGCTGCTGCTGGTGTTTGGCTGGAAATACTTCAGGTGCAGCAAGGGAGAAGGAGGGAGGGCCCCAGGCTCTCAGGCCCTCTGGTCCTGCCCAGTGCGGGCTCCCATCTGCCTCCCCGCCCCAGGCAGTCACACTGCCCTTGGATCCTGCCCCAGCAGGAAGGTGGGGAAAGGGGGAAGTGGCAGGAGAAGCTGCCTCCTCCTGTCTTCCTGCCTCCTCCTGCCGTCCCAGCCCCAGGCAAGCACAGCCCGAAGGTCCTAGAGGTGCCAGGCAGCCCTGTTGTGAGTGGGATGCTTTCAGCTGGCAGATCCCAGGCGGGCAGCATGAGCAAGGTGCTTTCCAGGTGGCCTCATCTGGACCACAGCCCTCCCTGGGAGGAGTCCAGGTTTATTAACCACAGGACTGTACAGGGCTCTAACATGGGAGGAGATTTCAAGGAGAGCCAGAGCAAGCAGCACATGGGAACTGCCAGGAGCAGAAATGCCCCCAGGGACAAGGAAGTGTCCTCTAGTTGACTGTTTTTCCAGAGTCTAGCTGTGAGTTTTCAAAAGCTCTCCCGTTCCAACTTGGGCTGCTCCCATGCGAATCAGGGCAGGGGGTGGGTGCTCCAGGAAGGAAGTCCTTCCGGGAGGCATCACACCACACCACATACACTGATCTGGGCTATGCCTTCCAGACTTCCTGGCCTCTGTGTTTATTTTATAGGTGAGCTGGGCTCAGCCTTGAATTCCATGGTCAAACACCAACCATGAATCAGAAGTGTGTAAAGGTCATTCCTAGGGACAGGTACAACTCAGACTTTAAAAGGCCTCTAAAAAAATTTCTTAGAAACTTTCACAATGCATTATTTAACAGACTCTCCTGATCCTGGAAGCAAGCCTTAAAACCAAAAAGCCTTAACCAAAAAGCATGAGGAAGTGAAGAATACTTGTGCACTTTTCTAGGTTTAGGACACTGTTCTGGGTCCTGCCGTCAGACCGCATAGCTGCAGACTTTGGGGAAGGGAAGTGAATAGTTCTGAAGTCAACCGTTTTAAGAATGATCAGCCCGCGTGCTGACAGGAGAGGCTTGACACCTGTGCCCAATGACAGCTTTCCTGGAGGGTCTACCCAAATGACTCCAGACTGTCCCAGGGTAGCAGGATGGAGCTCCTGAGCGTTCCACCCTGGGAAGGCAGGCGGCAGATCCGGCTAGAAGCACATGTTATCGTCAGGCCCAAGGCTGTTTGCGAGGAGCTGTTTGGTGAGCTCAGCAAAGTCGTTCGGGGGCTGAAAGCATGTTGCTTTGCTGTGCCTCTTGTGGGGACTGCCTCCCAAGCCAGAGTGCAAGCCCCACGAGGGTAGAGACCCTGCTGCCCCGCTTCCTGCTGGGCCCTCGGCTGCTGGCACGGGGTCAGCACGTGAATGTGTCCTGAATGGGAGGCTGTGCTAGACGGCGGCCTGGTTAGGCTCCGGGGGTCCCAGCAGGCAGGATGGCTCACGGGGGAGAGGGGAGGTCAGTATGCCCTGCTAAGGGGACTGGGTAGGCAGCACTGCCCACCCACAGCTGGAAGCCACTGGACATGCTGGGCAATACTGGTTGGGGGGGGCCCTGAGCTCCTTCAAGCCTCCCAGCCACAGGCCCAGGCCACCGGGAGAGAGATCAGTGAGACGTCAGCTCCGGTGTGGCTTTCTCCCGGTGCAGCCGCTCCTGGCTGCCCACGGAGCGCGCTGTCCTCCGGGGCCAGCCCAGGCCCTGCTCCTGTCTCACGGGGACGCCCTCGCAGACAGCAGCCCCTACTCTCCGAGGCTGCCTGCGTCGCCATCTCCTCTCCCATAAACTGAGTTCAGACCTGAGCTCACTGGGGACCCAGGAGTGGTTCCCTGCTGGCTCCCTGAAGTTCCAGCCGCTTCCCTCAACACGCCTGCCTCTCAGGGAGGCAGCCTTGAGGGAGGAGAGTCCAGGGCCACCCCCCAGTCCAGGCCCTGCAGACTGACTCTACTGCAGAGACCAAGCTCTAGGCCCAGATCCCTCATCGACCCGCTCTGTGACCTCAGGGTCTTCCTCTTGGAAAGAGCAATGCTTCTCTCTGGCAAGGGCACCCCAAGTTCCTGCTCTCCTCGGACGCTGGGCAGGTGCCACCCACGAGTGAAGCAGGCAGGGTGTGGTGCGTGACGCAGACCAGTCTGTTTGTAATGAAACACATAGGGATACTCCTCACTTCTATGAGGAAAGATGCTTGCTCCCATTCCTCTTAAAACATGAGGCACCAAGAAACAGCAAAACAAGCAGAACTGTGAGGAGCCCTTTTGCTGGAGACAGTGGTACGGGGGAAAAAAAGAAATGCAACATGCGCAGCAGTCGGCGGTCGCTGTCTTGCGGTCGCGGTGTGGGGAAGGCTGCAGGGGAGGCTGGGCACTGCAGCAACCTGCAGGGGTCGCCCCCACGGGAAGGGGGCAGCCCTGACTCAGGTCCAGGCCAGGTTAGGATGCGGCCCAGGGCTCAGACCTTCTGATTTCTAAGAAAAGCTGAAAAACTAGATTTCTCTGTGAAATCTCCAGAATTTAAAAATCTACCTCACATTTAAAACGAATGATGTGGGCCAAACCAATCTGTCTGAATGCAAGCACAGCCCTTGGCCTGCCCGTCTGCAGCACCCGGGGGAGCTCAGCCCTCCCGCCCCGGGGGGAGCCGCGGGGAAGGATGGGTGTGGATGGGAAGAGCAAGGCCTCTGTCCCCTGGGAACCCACAGGCCGTTCAAGTGCACCCACCCAGCTCTGCCAAGGCCCCTAGCGGGTTGGTGACAGACTTGCTCCGGAGGTAGCAGAGCCCTGTGAAGTTCAGTGGATGGCAACCGGGCCTTACCCTCCATCCAGTCTAGGCGAGTGGATCGGCTCCAAGGAAAAGAGGGGGCCAGGAAGCGGAAGCGGGTGGGGGATTCTGACTTTCACCGCCCCTCTTCCCCTACTTCCTTGCCTGGAAAGGAGACGAACCCATGGGGATGAGGCGACTGCAGGGGAGACGCGGCTGGGCACCAATAATGCGCCTCCAGGGTCTCTCTCCCCTGAGAGGCCTGACCACGTCCTCCCCACGCCCAGCCCACCTCCAAACTCCCGTGCTGAAATCCTAATCCCCAGCACATCAGAACATGGCCTTATCTGAAAGTCGTTAAGATGAAGTGATTCGGGTGGGCCCTAACCCAGCTGCCTGGTGCCTGTACAGAAAGGTGAAATGTGGAAAGATGCACACCCTGGAGGGCACCCTGTGAAGAGTTAGGGCCAAGCGCCCGCAAGCCCAGGCCGCCAAAGCTTGCCAACCAACCAGCTGCAGCCAGGGAGCGGCCTGGGACGGTCTCCCTCCCAGCCCTCGCGAGGAGCCCGGCCTGCCACACCGCAGAGCTCTGGCCTCCGGAACTGACACGCCAACTCCTACTGCCCCAGCCACCCGGTCTGCGGGACTCCACTGCAGCAGCACCAGCAAGCAAATCAAACGCCTGGACCAGTTTCCCCTGGGTTTGAACCGGGGCCCCAGAGGGAGAATGAGTCCCACGGGGAGTGAGAGCAGATGATGGAAGTGTTCAAGGAGACGTGGGAATGGGACCCAAGGCCCCAGCAGACGTTGGAGCCTTGCGATCGGCACAGCCCTCTGCCAGGCCCCTGGTGGCCCACACAGATGGCCCTGGAGGGTGGGCATTCAGGTACCCCCTCCCCAGTCCACAGGCCCTGTGTAGAGCCAGGGTGGCTGTGATCCCCTTCTTCAGGGCCTGAGCGGTCTCGCTCCAGCACGCGGAATGCTATGTTGGGGTGGCAGGCTGGCCTGGGGCTCCAGCAGACCGACCAGCACATCAGAACATGGCCTTATCTGAAAGTCGTTAAGATGAAGTGATTCGGGTGGGCCCTAACCCAGCATGCCTGGTGCCTGTACAGAAAGGTGAAATGTGGAAAGATGCACACCCTGGAGGGCACCCTGTGAAGAGTTAGGGCCAAGCGCCCGCAAGCCCAGGCCGCCAAAGCTTGCCAACCAACCAGCTGCAGCCAGGGAGCGGCCTGGGACGGTCTCCCTCCCAGCCCTCGCGAGGAGCCCGGCCTGCCACACCGCAGAGCTCTGGCCTCCGGAACTGACACGCCAACTCCTACTGCCCCAGCCACCCGGTCTGCGGGACTCCACTGCAGCAGCACCAGCAAGCAAATCAAACGCCTGGACCAGTTTCCCCTGGGTTTGAACCGGGGCCCCAGAGGGAGAATGAGTCCCACGGGGAGTGAGAGCAGATGATGGAAGTGTTCAAGGAGACGTGGGAATGGGACCCAAGGCCCCAGCAGACGTTGGAGCCTTGCGATCGGCACAGCCCTCTGCCAGGCCCCTGGTGGCCCACACAGATGGCCCTGGAGGGTGGGCATTCAGGTACCCCCTCCCCAGTCCACAGGCCCTGTGTAGAGCCAGGGTGGCTGTGATCCCCTTCTTCAGGGCCTGAGCGGTCTCGCTCCAGCACGCGGAATGCTATGTTGGGGTGGCAGGCTGGCCTGGGGCTCCAGCAGACCGATGTTGTTCGGGAAGGCCGGGGCTGCGCACCGCGGGGCAGACAGACGGCCTTTTATCCTGCAGCCTGGGCTTGGCCTGAAAACTCTTTTTCTGAAATGAGATGGTGCCCCAGGTCCTGTGTCCAGCTCTGCCCCATTCCTTGGGGGCCCAGCGGGTGCTGGGGGCCAGGTGTCTCACGATACCTGGGCTGCAGGTGGGCCAGACAGGCTCTGGGAGAAGGGGGACTGCAACTGCACCAAGGGGCGTCCCTGGAGCCAGTTTGTTTTTGTCACCCGAAACTTGGGGGCAAAAATGAAGGCGGCAGGACCTGCTTGCTTCCATCCCCAGCAGACTGCTGTGTGATGAAGTCAAAATCAGAAGCCAGGTCCTGTGGCCTATCCGAGCCTGAAGACATCGTAACAAAACCCAAACGGAAACCAGGCCTGGCAGATGACACGCCACAGAAGCCCCAGAGCACAGCCACAGGCTGCCTGCCCGGTCGCTGCAGGGAGACCAGCTCGGCCGGCCACTCTCCCAGTGTTCACGGTGGGAAGACAAAAGGAGAGGCGATGAGCAGGAGTAGGAAGCGTGTCCAGAGGAGTGCCTCGTGCCTCCACTCAGGAGCTTTGGGGACGTGGACAAGACTGTCCCAGCCTCCACGCATCCCTCATGTCCGTTTCAGCAGTGCTGTGACCCCACATGGCTCCTAACTGTGAAATGAGCCCCCTTGGATGACGTCCCCAGCAACCCTGTCACCAGAAGCAGGAGCCAGCATAGGTGGGCATTCCAAGACATCAGGAAAGGGGGACAGTGGATTAAAAGTACTAAATTCCCACCCCAAACTCACGACAGTGTCCCACAAGTCTCTGGGCTACTAATTTGACTCTCTACCGAGTCCTGACACGGACCATTTGCGTCCACGCAGATCACTGCTGCTCAGATGAGGGCACCATTTCCAGGAAGTCACCAAGAGATGCTTCCTTGGTCCTGCCGTGCCAAACCTGCCTCTCCTGTAGTAGTCGGATGGGCGGGATCAGGAGCTCCGCTCTGATGAGCAGCATCAGCAACTATAGGAGACAAGCTGCTCAAGGCTCAGCCTTTTGTAGATTCAACGAGACGTTTCTAGACTGTGGTCTCTCAAGTCTGAGACCTCAAGGCACCTCAGGTGGGCTGACAGAATGCGTTACCCACGGGGAAGACACACTTAAGCCATCTAAAATATGTTACCTGCTCACTGACCCAACTTATATAAAGAACCAATTTCAGATGTAACACTCCTTTCTGTAAGGATTAACCTCAAAATACTATTTTGCTGTTTTATTAAAAGGGAAGCAAGACCATGGATTTACAAATAACCTCAGATATCACTATCCCAGAGGCAAGATTTCAAAATGTGCCTTTTATAATCTAATAATTTAAGAAAGAAAAACACTGCTGTTCTCCTCTGTTTACAAAATGGCAAAAGATTATATTGCCAGAAACAATAAAAGTCACTGAGCTATTTTGTAAACAAAGCAATAATAATAATAATAATAAACCTGTCTGAAACCCCTTTCTTCTTTTTACTGATTCAGGCAATTTCCCCTCTCCCTGCCAGGCATGGAATTTTTCCCCATTTACAGTTGAGGACGCTGATGTACACAGAGATTGATTGGTTTATCTCCGGTGATACGGTTAGTTCCAGAACACAAGACTGTCTAACTCTAAACCTGTTTTCTTTTCCACCCTCATTTGACCTGACAACTTCCAAATCCACTGCATGTTTCTTAAATTAGCCAAGTCCACACAGTGAGCTCTAGAACTAGTACCTCTTCATGAGTTATAGCCTACACTCCCAGTTTTATGCTCACTTAAACACCGTATTTATACTCATCACGCTAATGGTGCTCAGCCTCAGGGGGTGAGGTCCTTGAACAGCCCCAGGGCAACTTGTCCTTCTGCGTGGCCAGTGCCTCTCCAACAAGGCCACGTGTTGGGGACATCACTGAATACACAATCTGGTGTGATCAAGCAGAGGGAGAGACAACAAGAAGGAGCCAACTGTGAAGGAGGCAGGGACGCCAGCCCCTGGAGCAGAATCGCCAGGTCAGGACGCCACCAGCCTGGAGAGAAGTGCCTCGGGACTCTGGGCCACAGCTCTTAGACCAATGCTGCCCAGAGGAGCTCTCTGCAATGACAGAAATGTTCTAGATGCGCCCTGTCCAACATAGTAGCCACTAGCCACACATGTCTACTGAGGACTTATGACTGTTCCTAGTATGACTGAGGAACTGAATTTTTATTTCATTGAAAATTAAATTGCCACACGTGCCTCGGGGATACCTTACTGGACAGCAGACTTCAATTACTATTTGAAATCTCTCCCTGGGTGTTTCCTGAGCCCCTCACACCCAACAAGGCCCCAGTGAACTTTAACTGCCCCATCCCAAACCTGGACCTCCATCCCCGTATTCATCATTTCCACACATCAAAGTGCCTAATTGCTCAGGTCAAAACCATGATGTTACCCTCAACTCTTCTCTTTCCCTCACTCCCAGCATTTACTCCCTCAGCAAGTTCTACTGGTTTTACCTCCAAGACATTTCTATCTACTTCTTTCCATCCCAATGGCTGTGCAGTCCAGGGCACTTCTTTCTGTCATCTGGACCACAGTGATGGCCTCTTAGCTCTCTTCCTGTTTCTGTTCTCGACACCCTTCAAGCCACCATCACGTGGCAGCTAGAACGTTCCAACAAGCCACAGAGCGTCTGTGCCAGTGTTCCACTTACAGTCCTGCAGCCCACTGTCCTCAGAGTAAACTCTGAGCCCCCACAATGCAGCGAGCCCCTCTGAGGTCAGCCTCCGGCTCCCTCTCCACTCTCCCCACCCCACACTCTCCCTTGCCCGCCACACTCCCAGCAACCCCAGAGCTGCCCTCTGGATTCCAACCCTGCCATACCCCAGGGCCCTTGTACTTGCTGTTCCTCTGCCTAGAATGCTTTTTACCCAGTTCTTATGACAGCTCCTTTTCATCCATCAGATTCCAGCTCCCCAGAGACACCTTCCCTGACCACTCCCATCAGAAGCTGTAGCTGTCATTCTGTCGCAGCCCCTGACCTAAAATGTATTTGCTATCTATTCATCCATCCACCCAAAGAATGGATGGATTCTGCGACAGCTCTACCCACCACCCTTCACGTCCTGTCTGCCTCCCTCATTCCACGGGCAGGGACGCCCTGTGAGGACAGCAACCAGTTGTCTTTTTACCCCCAGCATTACGCTCAGCAGGGGCATGAGGAGACCAGGACCACTATGTCTGCAGCTGAACAGAGGAAGGAGGAGGCAGCCCTACCAGCCCCTGGGACCACGGGGCTGGTCGCCAGCCTCCGTTCTGGAGAGACAGAAGGTCAGTGCAGACCCCACCTGCCCTCGCTGGGGGAGAGGCAACCCTGAGAAACTTGAACGTCGCCACGTGCACGCCACAGGCGGCAAGCGGGCTGACCCAAGAGTCTGAGCACATAGCAACTTAGACTCTAAAACCACGCGTTCCTCACCGCCTAAGAGGAACCTGCCTTTTCTTAGTGGAACCTGGCTGAAAGGGCTCATAATCATCCCATGTCAGTTAATCTCCATGCTCCATTTAACTGAGCTCACATGATCTCACTGTAGCCACACAAAATCCTGCAGTGGGGACAAAATCTTGCAGTGGGGCAATGAACGGAGAAATAAAGGCTGGGAGAGTTTTCTGACTCATGCGACATCATGTAGCTGACGAGACGCAGAGCTGGACCAGAGTTACAGGTCCCCGGACGCCCCCACTCTCCTGGAAGGGGACAGGGCAGGCGGCGCGTTCAGCACCCACCGCACAGCTGTTCTGCACTGAGCTCCCTGCTGGGAGCTTGAGACGCTGACTTCAGTAATCCCACGAGACCTGCCCACCAAGCTACTTTCAGTGACTCCAGCTCTTCCCTCTCCATTTCCCCTCCGCCCTTAAACTTCTAGGACAGTGGGTTGCAAACTTTATGTTGCTTCTGAGGCACACAGGGAGCTTGTTAAAAGTGCAGGTTTCAAGGTCTTGCCTTCAGCAATTCTGATATTGTAGATGTGAGGGATGGCCCAAGAATATGAAACTATAGATACATAAACACACGTCCATCTATCTCCTTGTTAAAGTGAAAGTGTTAGCTGCTCAGTCATGTTTGACTCTTTGCGATCCCCTGAACTGTAGCCTGCCAGGCTTCTCTGTCTATGGGATTTTCCCACCAAGAATATTGGAATGGGTTGCCATGCCCCGCTCCAGGTTATCTTCCTGATTCAGGGATCGAACCCAGGTCTCCTGCATTGCAGGCAGATTCTTTACCATCTGAGTCACCATGGAAGCTTAAACATATGTATTTGTGTGTGTATATATATACACACACACACATATCTATCTCCTTGTTAATTATGTTAATTAATTTTCTGATTTAGTTTATTTGTATTTTTTCACCTCAATGAAACATCAAACTTTTCACAAGAGTCTTAAATAGAATCTCCACTGCTACTAGAGCCATTTTTCTGAAATACAGGACAATTCTCCAGCGCCTATCATATTTACTTCCATCAAGGTTATCTGAGTGGCAGAAGTTATTTAAAGATATCTGTATTGGGAGGAATAGTATCTCTCTGCATGAGACACCAGTTCAGTGCCTGGGTCAGGAAGATCCTCTGGAGGAGGGCATGGCAGCCCACTCTAGTATTCTTGCCTGGAAAATCCCATGGACAGAGGAGCCTGGCGGGCTACAGTCCACGGGGTCTCAAAGAGTCGGATAGGACTGAAGTGATCGATCATGCGCACACGCCACCCATCTCACGTTCACGCCCACGCAGAACCTGGTGAATGTGACTCAATTTGGAAATCGTGTCTTTGCATTCATCACGCTGTGATGAGGTCACACTGGGTGAGGGTGGGCTCTAAGTCCAGAATGACTGGTGTCCTCACAAGATGAGGGGAAACTTGGACACAAATATAAGGCACAAGGAAGAATGCCTGTGTGAGATTGTGGCAGAGACTGAAGTATCGACAAGCCAAAGAACACCGAGGGTTGTCAGTCCCACCGGAAGTTAAGAAAGAGGTAAGTCCCCTTAGAGGGCCCAGAAGGAGCCAACCTGGCAGCTCCTTGGTTTCAGACTTCTCACATATAGAACAGTGAGAATGAATTTCTGCTATTTTAAGTACCCAGCCTATGGAACTCTGCTAGAGCTGCTCTGAGAAAGTAATACAGTATCTCTAGAAAGGTGATGCCTTGTTGCATGTAACCATTCACGTGCTGTTACCTTGTTTAGTTCTCCCACCCATTCTTTAAGAATTTGGGCGTGAGGTCCATGAGGCAACTACCAGTATTTTCCCAACATTTTATTATGAAAAAATTTCAACATGCAGCCAAGGTGAAAGAATCTTACTGTGAATCCCTGTATCCCTACTACCTAGATCCTACCATTCATAGTCGATGTCTTTTTAAAAGCCTTATTTGTGTATATCTTGATTAAAAAAAAATACTTTAGTGCTAAAAAAATCTTAACCATCACCTGGGCCTTCAGTGAGTTATTATCTTTTTGCTGGAGGAGGGTTTGAAATACCACAACAATTACCAAACCGTGACACAGAGACACAAAGTGAGCAGATGCCCCTGGGAAAACGGCGCCAATAGACTTGCTTGAGGCAGGGTTGCTAGAAACCTTCAACACAGCAACAACAGTATCTGGGACGTGCAACAAATTAAAGCACACTGACATCAGGTCTGCCTGTATGACCACGTGCTTCCATTTCTGTAACGCTGTTTACATCTGAGCGAAGAAGGAGACAGAGGGCAAGCAGCACCTCACAGTATGTGGGCAGTGTTCTAGGTGAAACGTTGGCCCTGCGCCTCTCCCTGCTGACCTCCCAGCCCCCGGCTCTCGGAGACCCAGTCCCTGCATCACGGTGCGCTCCTGTACCCACAGGACACACACCGGGCCTCCCTGCTTCCTAGAGTCTTTCTCCAAAGTCATCCCCTCACCCCAGAATCCAAACCAGCATTCCCTCAGTGTGCTCCAAATGTGCCCAGTTCTAGTAGGAAAAAAAAAATGATTTACATGATTGATATTAAGATTTGAATGACCAGACACAATTCCTTTAACCTGTCAGAGTTTTCATCTTTTAATTGGGCTAGGATTTTTAATCTCTAGTTGATACATAATTACCACTAATGGTAAAATAACTAAGGGGGGAATGGAGATTGAACTCTTCTAAAGTATTCTTTTCTTCTTTTCCTTTCTCTTATATCAGTTGCTGCCCAAAATAAGTTATTGCAGTTTATCATTCAAGTGTAAAATATTTTGAATCAATAATATATTTTCTGTTTTCTTTTGGTAAAGACTGGCTTTTATTAATGCACTTTCTATCCTCTCTAAACTCTTTTTGTGCTGAATGTTGGGACTGACTATGTGAAATAAAATTTGTTGCATAATTTTTCTCTTCTTTACTAAACAAAACATATGAAACAAAATATGTGAAACCTTAAAAAAAAATTATGGGAGGAAGCAATTTTTAAAGTCTGGTGCATACCAACATCTAACTCTTACAATCATGAGGTCCTATCTTTAGAAGCAAGTTATTTGCCTCCATTTAAAAGAAAATGAGTATTGCGCTTCCCTGGTGTCCCAGTGGTTAAGAATCCACCTGCTGATGCAGGGGACAAGTGTTCAGCCCCTGGTCTGGGGAGATTCTACATGCCTGCAAGACAGCTAAGCCCCCACGACACGCACTGGGGCAGCTCAGCCCCTGGGCCTCAAGGCTGAGCCCGGGTGCCTACGCCCGCACTCCACGACGAGGGAAGCCAGCACAGAGAGACCCAGTGCAGCACACCTAGAGAGGAGCCCCTGCTCGCCGCACCGAGGGAAAGCCTGCACGCAGCAACAAGGGCCCAGTGCCGCCAAAAAGAAATACATGAATAAAATAAAAGAAAATGAGTATTGCGCTTCCCTGGTGTCCCAGTGGTTAAGAATCCACCTGCTGATGCAGGGGACAAGTGTTCAGCCCCTGGTCTGGGGAGATTCTACATGCCTGCAAGACAGCTAAGCCCCCACGACACGCACTGGGGCAGCTCAGCCCCTGGGCCTCAAGGCTGAGCCCGGGTGCCTACGCCCGCACTCCACGACGAGGGAAGCCAGCACAGAGAGACCCAGTGCAGCACACCTAGAGAGGAGCCCCTGCTCGCCGCACCGAGGGAAAGCCTGCACGCAGCAACAAGGGCCCAGTGCCGCCAAAAAGAAATACATGAATAAATCTTAAACAGAAAGAAAGAACAAACACTGCGTATAAATTTCATACAGAAAAAAGCCACCAATCTTAAGGGTACTGTACAATACATTTCGACAATTATATGCCTGCTTGTAACCAATGCTCACATTAAGATATGGAACATTTCTGTCATCCCAGAAAAGTCCCAGGAATCTGCTTTTAATAAGGCCTCATTTGATTTTGATGAAAGAAAGCTGGAGGGTTTAAATATGCAGTTCCCCTGACCAAAGGGACGTGAAGTTTTCGATTTACAGGGCTTTGCAAGAGAGGCGCGGGTTCCCTTGCTGGGTACCCCCCAATTCTCCGAGCTCCCTTGCCCTCCATGCACGCGCAGAACTTGACCTGATGGCCCTCCTCCGACCACAGGCTGGGGACACGAGGCAGGAAGACANCCCGTGGGCATGGCTTAGTTTCATTGAGTTAGACAAGGCTGTGGTTGTAGTGTGATTAGATTGACTAGGTTTCTGTGAGTATGGTTTCAGTGCGTCTGCCTTCTGATGCCCTCTTGCAACACCTACCATCTTACTTGGGTTTCGCTTACCTTGGATGTGGGGTATCTCTCCATGGCTGCTCCAGCAAAGCACAGCTGCTGCTCCTTACCTTGGATGAGGGGTATCTCCTCACCACCGCCCCTCCTGACCTTCAACATGGGAGAGCTCCTCTAGGCCTTCCTGCGCCCGCACAGCCACCTCTCCTTGAACGTGGGGTTGCTCCTCCCGGCCGCCGCCCCTGGCCTCGGCGCTGGGTGGCTCCTCTTGGCCGCCCCTGGGGTAACAAGTAACAAGGTTTGTTTATATAGCCTTCTCAGCCCTGAATTCCCTGTTTCTGATAAGGACGTCTCTCTACCTTCTGGTATAGGAAGGGCACCTTTCACATGGGAGACTTACTTCCTCCACTTAAGGTGATGAAGGAGGGTCAGAGTGTTTTTCTTGTACCCTTGTTTTTTAAGTATATTTAATTCAAAATAGTCAATATGCCAAGGGAAAGTGAAAGTCGCTCAGTCATGTCTGACTCTTTGAGACCCCATGGACTATACAGTCCATGGAATTCTCCAGGCCAGAATACTGGAGTGGGTAGCCTATCCCTTCTCCAGGGGATCTTCCCAACCCAGGGATCAAACCAAGGTCTCCTGCATTGCAGTTGGATTCTTTACCAACTGATCTATTAGGGAGGCCCCAATATGCCAAAGTGGCCTGTTTTGTGGTGGCCTGTCCTGAACTCCATCAGAGGTGTGCATAATAAATATGCCAAGGGAAAGTGAAAGTCGCTCAGTCATGTCTGACTCTTTGAGACCCCATGGACTATACAGTCCATGGAATTCTCCAGGCCAGAATACTGGAGTGGGTAGCCTATCCCTTCTCCAGGGGATCTTCCCAACCCAGGGATCAAACCAAGGTCTCCTGCATTGCAGTTGGATTCTTTACCAACTGATCTATTAGGGAGGCCCCAATATGCCAAAGTGGCCTGTTTTGTGGTGGCCTGTCCTGAACTCCATCAGAGGTGTGCATAATAATATTAACTGCAATAC
This sequence comes from Aepyceros melampus, assembly GCA_006408695.1. Lineage (NCBI taxonomy): Eukaryota > Metazoa > Chordata > Mammalia > Artiodactyla > Bovidae > Aepyceros > Aepyceros melampus. The sequence goes on from SJXQ01001132.1 coordinate 158,945, forward strand.
TGCTTATAGATAAAAAAAAAACAATAATTATCCTTAGGGTGGACTGATTAAATAAATGATGGTGTAGTCAGTGGAATACTAATCATTGGAAAGAAAGAGGTATATCTATGTGTACTGATAGGGAACACTCTCTACGCTATTTTTAGTGGAAAACAAGAATATACAGTATGCTAACCCAGTACAGCAACCCACTCTCAGTATTTCTTGCCTGGAAAATCCCATGGACAGAGGAATATGGTGGGTTACAGTCCATGGGGTTGCAGAGAGTCAGACACAACTGAGCAGATACACGATACTACAGGGCAAGCATATTTAAAATCTCCATCCAGATAGATCATAAGCCTTCCCTCCTTCCAAAATAACCATTATCGTGATTTTCAATTAATTATTTTGTTACTAGTAAATAATAGTAAAATGATTATTTTACTATTTTAAATTAATAAAAAAATATTTTAAAGGTTTATAAAAGAGTATATATAAGTTTTAAAGCAAAAATAGTATAATTCAATGAATTTGCCTCCCAACTGAGAGCTGCGTGTGTAAATGCTAAGCTGCTTCAGTTGTGTTCACGCTTTGTGACATTATGGACTATAATCTTCTGTCCACGGCATTCTCCAGGCAAGAACACTGGAATGGGTTGCCATGCCCTCCTCCAGGGGATCTTCTGGACGCCGGGACTGAACTCTAGTCTCCTGCAGCTCCTGCATCGCAGACGGGTTCTTTATCACTAAGCCACTGGGGAAGCCCCAACCCAGATACTAAAATCTGCAGATAATCAAGTCTTATATAAAATGGCATAGTATTTGCATATAATTTACACACATACTCTTATATACTTTAAGTCAGATTACTTATAATACCTAGATTTCCCTCGTGGCTCAGGTGGTAAAAGCATCTGCTTACAATGCAGGAGACCTGGGTTCGATCCCTGGGTTGGGAAGATCCACTGGAGAAGGAAATGGTAACCCACTCCAGTATTCTTGCCTGGAAAATCCCATGGACAGAGAGGAGCCTGGCAGGCTACAGTCCACGGGGTCGCAAAGAGTCAGACACGACTAAGCGACTTCACTTCAAACTTCACTTCACTTATAATACCTAGTACAAAGTAAATGCTATGTAAATAGTTGCTGATGAATGGCAAACTCAAGTTTTGCTTTTTGGAACTGTCTGCAATTTTTTCCCCCAAATATTTCTGATTTGCAGTTGGTTGAATCCACAGATATGAAGAGCCAGCTATACAGTTCTATGAGTTATGGGCATCTTTTATACTGTTATAAAGATCAGGGGTTTTTTTGTTTCTCTTTTTGCCAACACCACATTGTCTTTATTATTAAAGCTTTATAATAAATCTTGGTATCTGGGTAGTCTACTGTTCAGATCCTGTTCTCTTTTAGCAGGTGTCTTGGTTTCTATTTGAGTTTTCCCTTTTTTCATATAGACTTTAGAATCAATGTGTCAATGTCCATGAGAAAGCCTATTCAGATTATAAGAGGAACTACATTGCCTCTATAGACTAATTTGGAAAGGATTAATATGTTTGCAAGGTGGCTTACTGGTAAGGAATCCACCTACCAATGCAGGAGACATTAAGAGATGTGGGTTTTATCCCTTGGTTGAGAAGGTCCCCTGGAGAAGGAAATGGAAACCCACTCCAGTATTCTTAGCATGGAAAAACCCCATGAACAGAGGAGCCCGGTGAGCTACAGTCCACAGAGTCTCCAAGAGTCGGACACAACTGAGCGCATACACACACACACACACACACACACACACAAATAGGTTTACAGTGCCAAGTCTTCCTATTTATGAACTTGAGCTATATCTCTACTTATTCCAGTCATATGTGATATTGTTCCATCGAGTTTAAAATTTTATGCATACAGGACTTACACATATATGTTAAATTAACTTACAAGTATACCTTATAGGGTTTTGTTTTTGCTATTGTAAATGGCTTCTTTTTTAAGAGAAAAGTTTTTTCTTGTTGAAGTATGACATCTGTAGAGAAAAGTACACATCTTAGGTGTACAGCTTAATGAATTTTCACAAAATGAACACACTCTTACCAGAAGACAGAACACTAGCAGCTCTACAGAATCCTCCCTAATGCCCTTTTCACAGGTACTTCTTCCTTTCTTCCCCAGAGAAGATCACCATACTGGCTTCAAAACCCATACACCAGTTTTGTCTGCTTTTGAACTTTATATTAATGGAATCATATAGGTTGTGCTCTTCTGTAGCTACTTCTTTCACTCAAATTATGTTCATGAAATTCACCCATATTTTGAGATGTAGTAATCATTTGTACATTCTTGTGGTGGTATAGTATTTCACTCTATGAAAAAGCCAAACTTATTTATTCATTCTATCATTGATAACTATTTGAGTTGCTTTCAGCTTGGTGATATTTAGAGTTGCTAATGAACATTCTTGTACATGTCTTTTTTCTTTTTAGTACAATTGACCTATAACAATGTTAGTTTCAAGTGTACAGTATAGTGATTCAATATTTCTACACATTACAAAACGATCACAAGTCTACCTACCATCTGTGACCAAAGTCATTCCAATTTATTGACTATATTTCCCATGCTGTATACTTCATCCCTGTGACTCATTTATTTTGTAGCTGGAAATTTTTATCTCTGAATCTCTCTCACCTAGTTCACTCATGCCCCTTCCCTCCCCTGCATCTGTTGGCCATCTGCATGTCTTCTTTGGAAAAACGCTCATTTTAAAATCATATTGCTTATTTGTTTGATGTTGAGTTGTATGAGTTCTTCGTATATTTTGGCTGTCTAAACCCTTATCAGATACATTGTTGGTAGACACCTTTTCCCATCAGTAGGCAGCCTTTGCATTTTGTTGATAGTTTTCTTTACTGTGCAAAGGCTTTTTAGTTTGCTGTAGTCCAGTTTGTTTATTTTTGTTTGTTTATTTTTGCTTTTGTTTCCCAAGCCCAAGGAGACAGATCCAAAAAAGAAAAAATACTGCTTAGACCCATGTCAAATAGTGTATTACCGATGTTTTCTTTTAGGAATTTTACGGTTTGAGGTCTTAAAAGTTTTTCCTTAAATCAGTAGCCCTCTCTAGATTGCCTTTTTTCTGTCTGGGATACCACCACTTACCAGCCCTGATATGCAAAACCTTAGAATCATATAGAATCAAGACCTATACCACAGTCTTCTCCTTTAAAATGCATCCACTATAACTCATATTTTCTTTTCATCATAAAAAGGACAGAATCACAAGTGTCCCCAAAGAAGGTACATGGTTCAATTTTATCATTTGATTAGGAAGATGAGACCTGAGACAATAAAACTAGTAAGGAATAGAGCTGGGGACCAAATTTAACTTCAGATTTAATGCTAATTTTTCTGTTGCCACTAGATGTGAGCAACTCAAGGGCAGGGGCCATCTTGCCTCCATCATTGTTGCTTTGCTTCTCATAGAGTTTCAGACACATAGTAAGTGCTTAACTGTGTTGAAACTGAACTCCACACTCTAATTCAGATGTTCCCCTGATGTTTAGACTGGTGCTGTAACCTAAAAGTCTCTTTTCCTTCAAGCTCTGCTTCTTCTGATTCAACACCCTGAAGAAGTGCAAATTAACTGAGTACACATCATCACCCTTCTCAGAAACTGTCGAAGGCTCCCTCTTGCAAAAATGGTGGGATCCAAATTCAAGCTGGGATAAAGCCCAATCACTTCCTCAGGCTTGCCTCGCCCTCCTTCAAATGGAAAGATCCTCTGTCTCTCCGCCTGGCAGGCCTGACCGCCTGCATTCAAGGACCACCTCACCAAAGAACCTTCTGTGACTCCTTCACTGTCTGCCCCACTCGTTCTGCCCTCGCCAGTGGTGCCCCATACTGGCACCTTGTTCCCTAACGGGACTGAAAGCACTCAAGGGCAGGGAATGATTCCAAGTCAGTCTGACTCTCCAATCCTTAACACACACTAGAAAATCAACAAATATTTACTTAGATTGGGTTGGCCAAAACGTTCATTCCTTTTTTTCATAAGGTGTTACGGAAAACCTGAACAAATATTTTAGCCATCCTAATAATTATGCCAGTATAAACACAAACTTGTCTCAAGTAAACATACACACAGTTTCAAGTACTCCTTTTTTTGGGCACAAGGCTCATGGGATCTTTGTTGTCCAACCAGGGACTGATTCCAAGTCCATGGCAGTGAAAGTCCTAACCACTGGACTGCCAGGGAACTCCCTCAAGTACTCTTTTTTTTTTTTCTTTCAGTTCAAACCCATTTCCCTTTTATTAAAGTCCAAGGTACATTACATGGTTTGGTATTCAACAAAGGAAAACTAGTTCAAATAAGGTAATTTGTTATCGTCAGTATTTCTAAATGACTTTATAATCAAGTGGCATTGTCAATAAATCCGTGGGAAGCCCAACCATGAGGTCTACACTTTGTGGAGGCCCAGTTCCTCTGGACTGGAGATTCCCAATTCATTGAAAGTTGGTCTAAGTTCCTGGAGGACACAGGGATAGATTTCCTTATGAGGTCCTGCTTTGCTCTTAACGACCTCTATGATGTGAACTGTACTAGCAAAATCACTTAAGCATAGGTACGCTCAGTGGCAACCCATTCCGTACTCTTGCCTGGAGAATCCCATGGACGAAGGAGCCTGGAAGGCTGCAGTCCATGGGGTCGTGAAGAATTGGAAACGACTGAGTGACTTCACTTTCACTTTTCACTTTCACGCACTGGAGAAGGAAATGGCAACCCACTCCAGTATTCTTGCCTGGAGAATCCCAGAGACGGGGGAGCCTGGTGGGCTGCCGTCTATGGGGTCGCAGTCAGACACGACTGAAGCAGCATGCTCACAAACCTGCAACAGTGATTTTGGGTTCTGGAACCAGATCATGGCCAGCAAGTATATTTTTCCCTTTACACAATTCTTGAGCATCAATACCTGACGTATTGAAGCCTGTCACCCAGCGAGTATTGCATTCCTCATCTGTCTCCGGTGACCTGTGGGAGTAGCAGTGAATTGACGGATGATGGCGGCAGAGCAGGATGCAGGAGCCCTCGAGGGCTGGTCCCGGAGATTGCACCTGCGGCTACCGGGCGGCAGCCAACAGCTTCTTCTATCACGATGTTGTGACGGCCGCCCACAGGCTAAGGCTCAGCTCAAGTACTCTTTTGAACACTGAACATTATGCCTATATTAGGAAATATAATCTTTTTCTTCCACATGTTATTGACTATGTACCTCCTTCATTTTGGGACAAACCCCAGGTTTGTTATTTATTTTTGGTGGCCTTTTTATTTGTTGGTTGGCTTGCTGGTTGATCAGTTTGCTAAAAGTCAACATTGTATGTGATGAAGCACCGGGTGTGGGAGGTTTGTTTTTTCGATTTGATTGAGTTGTAATTGACAAACATCTCTGTGTGAGTTGAAGGTGTCTAAGGATCTTACTTCTGTGTGGAATCTTAAAAAACCAAAATCATAGAAAATAGATAATATTTGTGGTTATCAGTGGTGAAGCATCAGTTTTTCAGTCTGAAGCCCTGAATCTGTTAGGGCTTCCCTGATAGCTCAGTTGGGGAAGAATCTGCCTGCAGTGCGGGAGACCTAGGTTCGATCCCTGGGTTGGGAAAGATCCCCTGGGAAGGGAAAGGCTACCCACTCCAGTATTCTGGCCTGGAGAATTACCCTGGGTCTATACAGTCCCTGGTGTTGTAAAGAGTCAGACATGACTGAGCAACTCACTTTCAACATTGACCCTGGTGACTGTAGCCAGCTTCTTACACTAGTGAACACTGGTTTCTTTTTTCTTTTTTAAAAATTGAGTTAAAATTCACATAAGATAAGATTCATTGTTTTAACTATTTTATCATGTATAATTCATTGGTATTTAGTATATTCACAATGTTGTGCAACCACCACCTCTACCAAAACATTTTCATCACCCCAAAAGGAAACCTCACAGCCTTTAGCAGTCACTGCGTGCCTTCCTTCCCCATTCCCTTCTGCTCCCTACCCAAACATCTGCTGTCTCCACAGATTGGCCTATTCTGGGCATTTAATATAAATGGAATCACTCAATTCATGGTCTTTTATATCTGTTTTGTTTTAATTAGCATATTTTTTGTATCTATTATCTCATTCCTTTTTAAGACTGAAAATATTCCATTGTAGGATAGACCACATTTTTTTTTTTTCACATTTAGTGTATCTGTTCATCAGCTGATAGATATTTGGGTTGTTTCTTTCGGGCTGTTCACCTTTTGACTCTGTGAAGAGTGCTGCTATAAATATTTGGCTTCTGTTTAAAAATAGGGATAAAAAAAAAAATGCTGGCCCGGCTGTTCCAAGGACTGTTGTGAAACCAAATGAGAGCATGTAAAAGAACACCTCTTCAGGTGTGCCGCCCAGCCCCATGCCTGTGTGTTGCAGGAACTGCTGGTGGGGGAGCCTATGGGTATAGTTATGCTATGGGCAGGAGCATCTGTTCTGCCCTCAGGGAGAGACAGGGGTCCTGAGCCTCCGCCCTTCCTCTGTGCCGTCTTGTCGTCCATCCAGTGCCCAGCACTGGGTCTGGCAGAGACCAGCTGCGCACAATTGAATCTAGACATCCCTTCTCAGCCGTTTCAGATAAAGCAGTACCTGGGCAGAGGGGCCAATCGTGTCGAGGCCAATAACTTGCTTTAGGGTTCTGAGTAATAATTTGGTCTTGCCACCACTGGGACTGAGTTATTCATTGGTGAGTGGAGTGACATCTGAGCAGATCTTCTGGGCGGGGGCATCTCAACAGGTAGGCCAGGCAGTGAGAGAGTGGGGCTGTTGAGAAACTCCTCAGTGCTCTATGCTAGTGCAGAGCAGAGTGACCTTCACCTCCCCCATCCTGGCCAAGCGCCTTTTCTCTCCTGAGCTGGGGACACCAAGACAAGCCAAGAAAATCATCCCCTGAACACGCGAAGCTAGAAGGTCTGTAAAGGACATCATTTTAAACACTGTCTTAACTGCTGTGGTGCTAAGTGCAGAGTGCAGTGGGGGAATGTGCACACTAAGAGAAGGTTAGGGAAGTCTCTGGGCATCCAGCGGTTAGGGCTCCATGCTCTCACTGCTGAGGGCTGGGGCTTGATCCCTCGGGTCAGGGAGCTAAGAGCCCACAAGCCACACGACATCCACACCGTCGACAGGATACACCCAGTGTGAGGTCAGAGGCTTCCTCCCCGTCCTCTAGAGGGTAATACGAGCCACATGGCTCACCTCTCTGCTCACGCCCCCCCAGACTGAGGACGGAAAGGGGGCACGGGGGCCAGAGCCACGGAGCCTCAGGTCCTTGTTGAGAGCAGGGGGCGCTCCCCGGCCACTTCCGCACACTGGTTTCGGCCACAGTGAACCTGTGCTGTGTGTCCATCAGCATCTTAGTGATGGCAGCTCTCCTCCTCGGCTGCTGGACAGTGTCCTTGTACATTCTGCCACGCCTCCTGACACTCTTCTGATTCTTTGCTAGCCTCTTTGACGACACCTTCCTTTTTCCTATTACTGGCATATTTTCTTTTTCTGATGATCTCCAAGGTGGAGCTATTTCACAAGGTGTCCCCTACATCTCCATAATTTCCCTGTACTCTTTTTGGGTGACTGTCCACTTCCTTGATCTCAACTGCTGCTGCTACTGCTGCTAAGTTGCTTCAGTCGTGTCCGATCTGTGCGACCCCATAGACGGCAGCCCACCAGGCTCCCCCGTCCCTGGGATTCTCCAGGCAAGAACACTGGAGTGGGTTGCCATTTCCTTCTCCAATGCATGAAAGGGAAAAGTGAAAGTGAAGACGCTCAGTCATGTCCGACTCTGTGCAACCCCATGGACTGCAGCCTCCCAGGCTCCTCCATCCATGGGATTTTCCAGGCAAGAGTACTGGAGTGGGGTGCCATCGAAACAACCACTTCCAATTGATGAATTTTAAATCCACAGCCCCGCTGCTGATCCTCTCTGAGAGAGGTGTTTCTCTCTTTTTGGCCGCACCGTGTGCAGCATGCGAGATCTTAGTTCCCTGACCAGGGATGGAACCCACGCTCCCTGCAGTGGAAGCACCAAGTCTTAACCACTGCACTGCCAAGTCCCCAAAAAGGTATTTCTGACCACCCTGTGAGCCTCCTACATGCTCAACATGCTGGACCCAATCGCTTGCCCCTAGAACCAGCTTCTCTTATTTCTGCAGTGACATCACGAGGCTTTAAACACTCAGTATTTAGTAATAGTTTAATAGCTGTGTCAAGCGCGTCAGTTCTGCCTCTGAGGTACCTCTCATCTTCCCTGCACCTTCACCATCCAGGCACAGATCCATCCACCACTCACTGGACCATAGACTCTGATATTATATCATTCAATAAAGAGAGTTGGGATAATTAGCTAATTACAGGGCAAATTAACATATGTGAGTCAGTTTGGAGCAAACATATTAGAGAAGTGTGGTCAAGCTGCCTATTTGAGAAAGTTGGAAGATGTTACTATAACTTTATCAAGATGTTACTGGCACTTCATCTTCTGATTCCATATTTCCTGCTTTTATTCCCCTGAAATGAGCACAGGTGGATAACGGGAAATGGAAGAATAACCTTATATAGATTAATGGATTTATTTACATAGGTGATACAAAACTGTGTTATTAGTATACGAAAGTTCTATAAGGAACAAAAATCAGATCAAGGGCTAGTGGGGAGGGAGAGACTGACTACAAAGGGGCATGAGGGACCTTTGGGGAGTGCGACAGAAATATTCTATGTCTTGATTTTGGTGGTGGTAACATATCTGTGTGTATTTGTCAAGACTCATAGAATTGTATACCCATTTGGATGAATTTTACTGTATATAAATCTGGTTTGGGGCTTCCCAGCAGTAAGTCTTTTTGACTCAGCAGTAAAGAATATGCCTGCTAACGCAGAGACACGAGTTCAAACCCTGAGTCAGGAAAATCCCTTGGGGAAGGAAATGGCAACCCACTCTTATTCTTGCTTTGGAAATCCCATGGACAGAGGAGCTTGGCAGGCTACAGTCCTTGGGGTCGCAAAGAGCTGGCTACAACTTAGTGACTACACAACAACAACAAATCTGACTTTAACAGCAAGTGTTACATAAAATAGAAGTTTCAAGAGTGAGTCAAGCAAGCCCTCTTTCAGCGGTCATGTCCCCAGCCCGATCTCCCCAACTCTACTTCTCTGACAAGAGAAAACCACTATTCCCAGTCTGGCTCATTTCCCTCTGGCCATCTTTCCACCCCCACTTCTGCCCCACATATACTCTTTTTTAAGTTGAGATATAACTGACCTATTACATGTGCTGGCTTTAAGTAAATAACAGAATGATTTGATACATGTATACACTGTGAAATGATTACGACGATAAGTTTAGTTAACATCCATCACCACAGATAGCTATAATTACTTTCCCTGTAACGAGAACTTTAAAAATTTACTTTCTTAGCAACTTTCAAATATATAATACAGTATTGTTAGCTCTTGTCACCATGCTGTACATGACATCCTCAGGACTTACTTATCTTATAATTCGAAATTTGAACCGTTTGACCACCCTTACATACATCACACTCTCCCTCACTCCCATTGGCTGTCTCTGCGACCACTCAATTGTTCTCTGTATCTATGAATTTCTTTTGGTTTGTTTTAGATTCCACATATAAATGAGATCAAACAATATTTGTCTTTCTATATCTTTTTCACTTAGCACAATGCTTTTAGGTCCATCCATATTGTCACAAATGATATGATTTTCTTCTTTTTATGACTGAATAATATTCCATTATTATTATGTATTACATATAATAATATATGTTGTAATGTATTTATATTATAGTGTAATATACATATTAATATGTATGTATGTATATTATAATATATATTTCATTCATTTGTCCATGATGGACACTAGGTTGTTTCTGTATCTGTACTTTTCTTTTTCTACTTAACAATATAGCTTAGAAATGACTCTGTATCAATTCATAGAGATATTCCTTATCTTCTTATACAGCTTCATAGGGTTCCACTGTGGGGATATAACATAGGTTATTAGACCAGTATCCTTCCTGTTTAGATTATTTCCTATAATCCTTCCTATTTAGAGTATTATCAGTATTTTGCAATTAGAAATCATTCCATAATGTTCCATAATTTCTCAGGCAGACATTTTTTAGAAGGCAGGGAAAGGAGGTACACTGAGGTCATCCTATGCTGCTAGAAGCCGTTCTGGAGCTTGGGCAAAGTCCTGCATGCCGAGAGTCCTGCAGTTCTCAACACACACACGTACACCCACACCGTGTATACCCACCCCTCATCCCCACACACTCATTCTCATTCAGTGCCTTAGTCTACCCTAGTTCCATCAGATCCATATTCAAACTCCTTTTCTCCTTTGGAAATCTTGTGGGTAAGTCTTGAATGGGGCCATGTGTAGCCCTGAGGGCCAAATCCTGGCACAAAACCCAGGTCAGGGGCCTGCTAAGGAGGATACTGGCCACATGGTGAACTTGTGGGAATGAGGCCCAGCAAAGCCCCTCTTGTCTGTGACCACAGCCTTCTTTGTAGTTTCCCAGGCCAACGGCACATCTAGGAGCACACAAAGTGGCTTCCCAGCATCAGCCCACAAGATAGACTTGAGGTCTAAACGCGGTAAAAGAGAAGCCCTGCAAACTGTCCATCTAAAAACAACCCGTCCCGCCGCACCCTGAGCACCCACCCCAGGGTCTGTGCCACGGAGTCTCTCCAAGTGCCAGTGCTGAATGCCACCAGCTGCTCTGTCCTGCCTCTCTCCACGTTCCCCCAAAGGAGGGATGATCTTACCATAATAACACTGAATGCCACAGTAAGAAAGTCATTCCCTTGCCAATTTTCCCTCCAGTCCTTCTGGTTATGTCAAAGAGAACACCTCTGTTTGATGCTACTAAATGCTTAACAGCTTGCTGAAGCTTAGAGTCTCTGGATCAACCAAAGCCTAGCTAGTATTTATTAACAATCATGTCATTCATTTGCTTTTGTTGTGTTTGTCTTTATAGTTACTGGCAAGGTATATTGCCTTTTCCATTTGTGATAGTGGTATAAAGCTTTCTTTTTATATGTATTTATTTCAGTAAAAAAAAAAAGTGAGGCCTTTAATGGCTATACATCACAGCAAGAGGAAGCAAAAAGAAAAATAAAGGAACAGAATGGACTGATGAATACATCTCACAGAACAGCCTTTGCCTTCTCTAGCTATGGAGCCAAGGGAGCAACTTCTGCTTCCAACACTGTGAAGAATTTCATGTATCCTTTGCTCAGATTCACCAGTTATTATTTGTTTCATTATTTTCTTTCTCCCTTTTTATATGTGTGCATAATTGTATTATAAATGGAATACAAAAATGCACATATTTGTATCTACGTTCATGTATACACACATACTTTGGCAAAACTATAAGAAAGTGTATTAGACACATTATATTCCTTTATCCCTAAACACTTCAGTGTGTCTTTCCTAAAAGCAAGGACATCTTACATAATACCACTATCAGGATCAAGAAATTTAACAGTAATACAACTCTATTGCTTGGATATTCAATTCCATAGCCAGCCATTCAAATCCATATTCAAATTTCACCTATTTCCAATAAGGTCCTATAAAGCAATTTTTTTTTCCTGGCCCAGGATCCAAGCTAGCTCATCATATTGCATTTAAGTTTCCATGTCCTCTCTCCTGCCATCTGCAGCTGACTGAAGAATTCATACCATTTATTTTGAGACTATCCTGGATTTGGGTTTTGATTTCCAACATTGTTGACCCTCTCATGGAGAATGACATCAACTGCAAATCCCACAAATGGACCTAAACTTATAAGTTCAGAAAAGCAGCAGAGGGAATTCCCTGGTGGTCCAGTGGTTAGGACTCCAAGCTTCCACTGTAGGGGCATGGGTTCAATCCCTGGTTGGGGAACTAAGATCCCACAAGCCCCTCAGCACAGACAGAAGAAAAAAGTGGAGGAAAGGAAGAAGTCCTGTGGGGATGCAGAAGAGGAAGAATACGGGGAGAAGCGCCCACCCAAGCATGGGAAAGCGAGCCCTGCAGTTCTGTGCTTGGAGACTCACACCTTGCTGCTAAGCTCTTCTGCTTTGGGCCCGTGAGAAATGGTTGCACAAGGCAAAGATTTTTTTTTTTTTTAAGGCAAAGATTTTGACAGGAGGTAACATTCTGGTTGGGGGTCAGGCCGTAGGTTCATTCCCAGGGGTTCCCCTCAACCAGGTCTGTAGAAAAGGGGGGAAGCTGGTCCTCCTCCAGCAGCACCGTGGGCTGAGCAGTCACACATCTGCAGGGGGAGTACCTGGGCTCAGACCTCCAGGAGTCTGCCCATCACCACTGGTCCCGGGGAATGGCACTGCCTAGGTCAGGGGGCCTGTGGGAAGATGCTGTCTCATTCCTTTTCTATTTCTCGGGGTCTCCTTGGTGAATGGAAGGTAACTTTGAAGATCCGTTAATATTTGGGGCTCCCGTAGGGCACTTGATCACTGCACCTCTGGGTCAAGGGTCCTTTGCCGCAGGTGGACACAGTGGTGCTGGCTCGCTGGCTCTGCACCCAGCCCTGCAGAATGCACCTACTCTAGGAATGCCAGGGTGGCCACATCCTCACCAGCCCAGCTTACCCACCTGGGCTCCCCAACCCCTTCCCTGCCAGCCCCAGAGCTTTCACCTGAGCCCTGAGGAAGCTTTGGGCTTCCCCCGAGGGCCTGGAGCTGAGTACAGGGGATCGTCATCAACTAGTTTAGGGGAAGCAAGCCATGAGGGACAATGGCCACTGTCTGGCGCTCTCCTGGAGGATGGCTGGACAAGGGCTAAGTATTAAAAACTGGCAACTCTTCCTTGATCTGGATGCCTCCCCAGCTCAAGCTGACTCTGCATCCTCTTGCCCTCTCTGCCAGCTGGAGCCACACCAGCAGCAGCATCCCCATCGCACCACCTGAGAAGACCAAACGGTCCTGCTCCCCTGCTTCCCCAGGTGCGAGCTCCCAGCTTCCCCAGATCCTGCGCTGCCCCTAACGGAACTGTGGGGCACTGAGAACTTTTCCACCTCGCTATCCGCTCCTTCGTAAACCAAGGAAGTCCTTGTTTGGGGCTGAAAGTGCATTTCCCTAAGAAACCTCTTTCACTCTATATACACAGGCACACAGGTGAGAATCCATTCATCCTGATGGTATAGTCTAGCAGCTTCCAGATGAAATTTCCCCTCCATCTGATAAGTCCTCTTTGTCTTAGAGATGATGGCGGTGCAGAACAGGGATGGCTGGGCAAATAATGGCAGGTGCTCCAAAGAGCAGCCTGATTCTGGTACGGCCATGGGAGACACCGCAGGCAGGACTGTGCAGCCTAGGGGTTCCCCCAAAGTGTGACTGTGGCAGAATTGTCGGTGTCCAGCCCAGATCCCCGAGCTGGGGTGTGCACTTGTCCTCCAGCCTTACGTTGTTGGCTATTAACTGCTCACCCCTACACCCTCCTCCTGGCCTTGGCTGGCCACTATTGCTTTATCTGGGGATGCCTGGAAGGCTCGGCACCAGTACCAGAGGCCCTCCGTGGCCAATGACTGCTCAGCTCTGTGGGAGTGTAACAGCCTGGTTCCCCTGCCTCTGGGTGTGTGTGGGAGGGCACCTCTGTGACACATTTCACAGTCTAAAGCTCCTCTGGGCACAGGCTGAGGTGACGCTCCATCAGAGCCTGTGTCTCTCCTTGGCTCACCCCCTGCCCTAGCCTCCATCCCTCATCACCTTATGAATTTCTTCTGAGACCTTTCTCTGCGTAAATTCCTGCACAACAATCACTCTTTCAAATCCTGCTTCTGGAAAGCTCATCCAATAATACTGTCCTGCCCCATACCAGCAGAGACAGGTATGTAAGAAGTAAGTTCCACGGTCAAAGAAGTGGGAGTAAATGCAAATTCTGTTCACTTTCTAAAGGACTAAAATGCATATTAAAGGTTCAGAGAGATCTTGTAATAAAGAAACCTGCTTGATTCTGTTAGTACTAACTTTCGCACATCCAAGCCAGTCAGATTAAGACTAAGTAGATTGGGAGTGAGAAAGGGATATTAGGAAGAATCATTTGATCAAGAATATTCTAAGACTAAGTCTATTCTGAGGCTGGCTTTGGGGTTTGGGTTCAGTTCAGTTGGAGATTAGAGAGAGGATTTGTTCTGTGTAACTGTGGTAAAGCTCCCAGAGCAGTAGTCACCCAAGCCCAAGCTTAGACACAAATGATAAGACTAGGGCCAGCTCGAACCCCAGGGCCTGGGTGTAGAAGCGTCATCCCTCTTGCCCAGCTGGCCTGACTGCTGCCTCCGAGCCATGACTCCTGCCCCCCGCTCTATACAAGGGCCGCATGGGATGGCCACCTCCCCTCCTTTCACTGCCAACTGGGAAGAGTACTGTTTGACAAAACGTCTGGCTTTTTATCTTAACTGAAAATGTTCCAAAGCCAAATTCTGTCTGGGAGATTGGTTTGCCAAAATTCATCTTTTCTCTTCTCCAAGAGGGTGTGAGGGAAATTATTCTCTATCAACAACACGGGTTGGCAGGTCCACAGAGATGGGGAAAACACGAGATCAACGTGAGCACGGCAGAACTGGAAGATCAGACGATCACGAGAGGTGCAGGGGAGGCCAGATGGAGCCGGTCTCCTCTCCGCTGACCCTCCCTGTTCCTGACTCGGGCAACGCGGGGATGTGCGGGAGCCAGCGCGTGATCCTGAGCCATCACAGTCCTCTTTCAAGGCCCTTCGTGTCCTTTCCACTCTGGGCGCTTCCATCTGACTGGAGGAAGTGCATTGCCGGAGAATGTAGGGTCCAGCTGGATGAGTGGTGATCCCAAGTGCCGAAGGCCCTCCTTCCAAGGGGCTCAAGGCTTCCCAGAGAGTCTGAGTGAGGTAGCTGGCTTTTCCGCCCAACCTCTAAGGCTACCATGAAAACTTCTAACCACTGAACCTCCAAATTGCTAATAAAAAGCCAACGCACATTGAAAAGAGGAATCTGAAATGCCTGATTATCTGAGCATATAATTCCACTTAAGATGATAAAATCACAGATGAAACCTGCTTGAACAAGCCAGTTTAAACTTAACCAATAGTTGAAATGTCTCCAGATACTAAAAAGCCACAGAAACCAGTGGCTTGGATATAGGTCTGGAAAGAAATAAAATAGGGATTTCCATGGTGGTTCATTGTCTAAGACTCCACTTTCCAATGCAGGGGACTTGGGTTTGATCCCTGGTTGGGGAACTAAGATCCCATATGCCTACTGAGCCCACACACTCTGGAGCCTGCATGTCACAACTAGACAGCCCATGCACTGTAACAAAGACCCAGTGGAGCCAAAATGAAAAAAAAAAAAAAAGAAATAGAAATAAACTTGATCAGAATACCAGCCTGTGGTGACTAGCCTGAGTTTTGTAGATACTGAGCGATTAATTGCCTACAGTGGTGGGAGTATGGGAGGAGATATCTGTGGTGTGTTCGTGGAAGGCTGTGTGCTTCTGAGTGGACTAGTGGTACAGATACAAGGCTGCACACTTGAGGGGACTAAGGTGTGACCGGTGCCACAGCTAAGACCTGATGCAACCAAATAAATAAAGCCATGCGAGTGCACAGGGACATCCAGTGTGGAGCCCAAGTGTGCGGGTGTCTGAGGAAAACGGTGATGTGGACAAGGAGGGCTCCAAGAGGACTTGTGCAGTGCCTACAGGGGTGTGTGCGCTCAAGACAACAGGGGGCATGAAAGCAGAGAGCCATATGTCCCGAGGGCTTCCCTGGCGGTCTAATCGCTGACTCTGCACTTCCACTGCAGGGGCCTGGGGGTCAATCTTTGGTTGGGAAACCAAGACCCCACATGCCTGGAGGCACAAAGAACGCTGTTTGTTCCGAGGACTTTCCTGAAGGTCTAATCGCTGACTCTGCACTTCCACTGCAGGGGCCTGGGGGTTTGATCTTTGGTTGGGAAACCAAGACCTCACATGCCTGGAGGCACAAAAAAAGTTGTTTGCTCCCAAGATGATATGTGGTGTGGACAGAGATGTGCCAACACGCGTCCTTGTGTGATATGGGCATGAAAGATGGTGTATCCCCGAGGAGACTTTCTGTGTGGACAGGAAGCCACGTGTACCTCGGAGACTTGTGCTGTGGACACAGAGGCTATGTGTGTCTGAGGAAACTTGTAGTGAGACAAAAAAAGGCTGTGTGTATGACAGCACTAGTGCTGCAGACACAGCAGGACACAGAAGCTGGTGTGCACCGCGCTGGAACTGTAGTGTACGTACAGGAGACTCTGAGTGCCTGAGGAGACCCCTAGTGTGGGCACAGAAAGCTGTTTGCATCCAGGAGACTTTAGGTTTGGGCAAAGTAGGCTGCAGTGCTTGGGCAAAGAAGCCTGGCATACTGCATTCCATAGGGTTGCAAAGAGTCAGACACAACTGAGCAACTGACTTGTGTACCTCAGAATAGCATGAACACAGCAAGCTGTCTGTACCCGAAACAATTTCTGTATTGGACAAGAAGGCTGTGTGTACAGGAGGCAAGGAGGTAGAGCTTCTAAGCATCTGAGGTGACTTGTGGCATCAACACAGAAGGTTCTAGATACCTGAGACTGTGATATCCATGCTGTGTAACACAGTAAGCTGCGTTAGCCCCAGGGGACTTGTACACCATGCACGGCTGTGTGTGCCCAAAGGAACAAGTGGTAAGGAGGCCAAAGCCGTGAGGGGGCTTGTGGTGCTGACGCAGTAGGCTGTGTAAGCCCAAGGGGCTAGCGGTATTGATACAGGTCTAATAAAAATAATACAGACAATAACAAACATTGGCGAGAAGGTGAAGAACCATTATCTGTGGCAGGAAAGTAACCAGTGTAGCCACTTTGGAAAACAGGCTGACAGTTCTTCACAGTGTTAAACATGAAGTCACCAGAAGACTCACATACTCAGGGAAAATGAAAACATATGTCCACAGAAAAACATCCATCTAAAGGAAATCAGTCCTGAATGCTCATTGGAAGGACTGATGCTGAAGCTGAAGCTCCAATACTTTGGCCACCTGATGAGAACTGACTCCATGGAAAAGACTCTGATGCTGGGAAAGACTGAGGACAGGAGGAGAAGGGGACGACAGAGGATGAGATGGCTGGATGGCATCACCAACACAATGGACAAGAGTGTGAGCAAGCTCCAGGAGTTGGTGATGGACAGGGAAGCCTTTGTGTCCATGGGGTCGCAAAGAGTAAGACACAACTGAGTGACTGAACTGAACTGAAATATTCATAGAAGCATCATCCATAATAACCCCAAAGCAGAAACAACCCAAATGTCCATCAGCTGATGAATGGATGAAATGTGGTATATCCATATTTGAAACATTATTCAGCCATAAAAAGAAATGGGATTCAGATATGTCCTACAACACAGATAAACCTTGAAAATGTCATGTTAAGTGAAAGAGGCCAATCACAAAAGACTACATGGAGCCTATTATACAGAGTGAAGTAAGTCAGAAAGAGAAACACCAATACAGTATATAATGCATATATATGGTATTCAGAAAGACAATAACGACAACTCTACGTGCAAGACAGCAAAAGAGACACAGATGCAAAGAACAGACTTTTGGACTCTGTGGGAGAAGGCGAGGGTGGGGTGACTTGAGATAATAGCATTGAAACATGTATATTACCATATGTAAACCAGATGACCAGTGCAAGTTAGATGCATGAAGCAGGGCACTCAAAGCCAGTGCTCTGGGACAACCCAGAGGGATGGGGTGGGGAGGGAGGTGGAAAGAGGGTTCAGGATGGGGGAAACACAGTTATACCCCTGGCTGATTCATGTCGATGTATGGCAAAACCCCCAACAGTGAAGAATTAGCCTCCAAGTAAAATTAATTTAGGGAAAAAAACCCACGACTACATGAAATGTATATGAAATGCTCATAATGGGTTAATCTATAAAGACAGAAGGGCTTCCCTAATACCTCAGCTGGTAAAGAATCCACCTGCAATGTGAGAGACCTGGGTTTAATCCCTGGGTTGGGAAGATCCCCTGGAGAAGGGAAATGCTACCCATCCCAGTATTCTAGCCTGGAGAATTCCATGGACTATACAGTCCATGGGGTTGCAAAGAGTTGGATATGACTGAGCGACTTTCACTTACCTACTTAACTTATAAAGACAGAGAGTAAACTGATGGTTACCAGAAGTGGGGGAAACTGGGGTGTTATCTGGAGTCTATTTGTTTCCAAGGGCTGCCATGAAAATTACCGCAAACCTGAAGGCTTAAAACAACAGAAATGTACTCTCTTCTGGTTCAAGAGGCCAGAAGTCCAAAACCAAGTGTCGGCAAGTTCTGTCCCCTGTGGGGACTCTGCGGGAAAATCCTTCCACGCTGCTTTTCTGGCTTCTGGCTGCTGCTGGGGGCGCAGGGGCGCTCCCGGCTTCGGGGCTCTGGGCCTCAGCTCTGCCCCCAGCTTCACACTGCCGCCTCTCTGTGTCTCTGCGTGGTCCTTTTCTCTCTCGTATAAAGACGCATCACTGGCTTTAAACACCCTAATCCAGAATGATCTTATCTCACAATCCTTACTTTAATGACATCCACAAAGACCCTCATTCCAAATAAAGTCACTTTTTGAGATTCCAAATGGACATATCTTTGTAGCCACAATTCAACCCACACCTGGGGTGCTGGCAATGGGGTACAGGGTTCCTTTGGGAAAAAAATAACTAAATGTATGAATGTGACAGTTGGACCATAAAGAAAGTTGAGCGCTGAAGAATTGATGCTTTTGAACTGTGGTGTTGGAGAAGACTCTTGAGAGTCCCTTGGACTGCAAGGAGATCCAACCAGTTAGTCCTAAAAGAAATCAGTCCCCAATATTCATTGGAAGGCTGATGCTCAAACTGAAGCTCCAATACTTTGGCCCCTGATGTGAAGAACTGACTCATTGGAAAAGACCCTGATGCTAGGAAAGACTAAAGGCAGGAGGAGAAGGGGACGACAGAGGATGAGATAGTTGGATGGCATCACTGACTCAATGGACAGGAAAATCTGGCCTGCTGCAGTCCATGAGGTCACAAAGAGACACAACTGAGTGACTGGACTAAAAAACTAAATTCTAAAATTGATTGTGGTGATGGTTGCACAACTTTATGAATATGCTGTAAGCCACTGTATACTTTAAATGGGTGAACTGTATGGTGTGTGACTTCTATCTCAGTAAAGTTATTCTTTTGAAAAAAGAGTCACAGGAAACTCCCACCTGCTATTACTCAACTATAAGAAATAAATCTGTTTCTTCATAGATCCATGAATGATTCAAACAAACAAACCACTGCCTCACTCCACACATGTCTAGCACAGTAAGGCTCCTGAAAAATAGAGCTGAATATCCTACTCAAAAAGGGTTTTTGAAAGAGAAAATTGGTTGGTTAGCAATGTCATTTCAAAATCCCCTGGAACCCAAAGATTATCACAGTAGCAGCTGAGTATGATTTCCTAAACCAAACTGAGTATTAAATCAGTGTAAATTTGTACTGTACTTTTAGAAATCATTGTTTAAATGTCCTTTAAAGGAGAACAACTTTTCCAGCTATGTTTATCTGAGACTCACTACATGACATAAATGCTACGCACATGAGGCCAGATACTGAGATTAAGGTTCAGATATCAGAATATCCCTTAGCTTGATTCAGTCCTTTTCTGGAAAGCCAGGGCTTGTGTGACTGTCGGGTTTTCATAGAGCAGAGGTATATGATACTGTCTTCCATGCTTCGAGAATGGAGACAAAAGTTCTGAAGAGAGGAGAGCCCACAGTGAGTCTGCACCCTTGAAACTCTTGCTGATGTCTGAAGAGCCTGAGGACCACCTCAGACGCCACTCCTCCTTGAAAGTCTCCCTGATGCCTTGGGCAAGCCCTCCTCCCTGTGTCCTCCAGTGATACTTGATACATTCCTCTCTGCATGGCCTGCTTCAGGATAAATCATCAATGAATTGCTTAAGTATAAACCTAATAAAGTATGTTTTACAGAAAATTATGTGGAGGCCACCAAAGAAAACTTAAATTGTATAGTAGTCATACTGAAAAGATAAGGAGAAACAGGTGAAATTAATTTTAATAATATATTTTATTTAACCTAATATGCTTATGAACTGTGATGTTGGAGAAGACCCTTGAGAGTCCCTTGGACAGCAAGGAGATCAAAGAGTCCAGGACTGGAAAGACTGTTCCTGAAGCTCCAATACTTTGGCCACCTGATGCAAAGAGCTGACTCATTAGAAAAGACCCAGATGCTATTAAAGATTGAGGACAGGAGGAGAAGGGGACGACAGAGGAAGAGATGGCTGGATGGTATTACTGACACAATGGACATGAGTATGAGCAAGCTCTGGGAGATGGTGAAGGACAAGGAAGCCTGGTGTGCTGCAGTCCATGGGGTTGCAAAGAGTTGGACACAACTGAGCGACTGAGTAAGAGCAACAACAATATACCCCAAATATTATCAAGACAATATGCCATCACCATAGAAAACTTTAATGAGGTTTTCTGCTTGTTTTTTTTGGCTTAGCCATTCGATATGCCGGATGTTAGTTCCCTGACCAGGGGCTGAACCTGCACCTCCCGCAGTGAAACTGCGGAGTCTTTAACCACTTGACTGTCAGGGAATTCCCCCAAACAGCTATTTAACACAAACAAAGGCTGTAAGAAAGGTCTGTTTGAGGAAGAGTTCACCAGACGCAGAAGTTTGGGAAAGAGAACTGTGCAGTGTGAGAAGATAAAATCAGAGATGTGGGTGGGATCCTAACCGTCATGCAAAGTCCAGGAAATCATGGCAGGGAGTGTGGAGTCTGTTCAAAGGGCAGAAGTACAGTGGCTTCTGTGATTCTGTCTCTCCCTTTGGCTTTCTCTGTCTCTCTCAAATAGATAAAGTGAGTGCATGCAGAGTCCTGAGGGGCCTCTTGTCTCTTGGGGACCCCTGACTGACACAGTATAAACAGAGTGTAGAACCAAACTAAGACAATCCAGCTAGGTTTGGGTCATCAAATAAATAATCAAGGAAAGAACAACTTCTTTGAATGCATAAGTTCAGTTCAGCTGCTCAGTCGTGTCCAACTCTTTTTGACCCCATGAACCGCAGCACACCAGGTTTCCCTGTCCATCAGCAACTCCCGGAGTCCACCCAAACCCATGTCTATTGAGTCGGTGATGCCATCCAACCATCTCATCCTCTGTTGTCCCCTTCTCCTCCTGCCCTCAGTCTTTCCCAGCATCAGGGTCTTTTCAAATGACTCAGCTCTTCACATCATGTGACCAAAGTATTGGAGTTTCATAAGAGTAATACAATTAACTGTTTTGATGTGTTGCTATAAAGGTGAACGTTTACACAAAATTTCAACAATTTTCCTGCACTCTAGCTTACACAGCTCATTTATCCAATTGCATTTCATGTGAAGTCTAATGTCTACTTGGATGCCTTCTGGAGTATTATGGTGCTGATTAATGAGACTTAATTTTATAAAATACCTCTTGATGACAGCCTGAACCAAATCCTTTCAAGTGCTTTCCCAGTGTCTCTTGGCGACTCGTGAAAGGTGAAGAAGCCACACTAATCCCTGCTCTCAATCAAAGTTGCAGGAAACTGGGACAGGATAATTTCCTGCAAGCATGTCACCATGTGAGCTGAGTAACTGGTGGCCTGGAGGGGCTCAGGGCTGCTGTGTCTGAAAAGTAGTTGTTGAGGAGACTGACAATGGAATTCACAGGGAGCTTCAGAGGAGGCTGCAGACCCGCACCACAGATCTAAGCAGAGGGATTTTCTTTCCTAATTATACTTTTAAGAATTTTTAAAAGATTGTTTCAATTAAAACTTTTTTAGTTTTCTTTAAAAAATTCAGAATGACAATTAAAAAAATTTTTTTCTAATTTAATTTTCAAGAATGACAGTTATCCCATGCCTGTCTTTGTCAGAGCTTCCACTTTACAGCATGTACATCTGGCAAGTTACAAAAAGAATTTAAATGGAAAACTATTCCTTCCCACCTCCCTTTCTGTGATTCTTATCTGCATTCTTATCCGACTTCCCACTTTCACTCCATCCTTCTTAAGATATGTTGACAGTTTATCGGATTTCATTTATTCACTCAACAAACAGTTCATAAAGCACTACCCTTATTCTTTGGTTATACAAAGCTGTCTGTGTTAGTCGTGATTCTTGGTTATAAGCAGCAGAAACCAACTCAACACACAGGAAAAGAATATTCTGGAAGAAACAGATGGGAGGGAGGAAACGTAGGTATGGGAAATGGACAGGAAATAAGGCAGTGGTGGAGGGCCAGCAAGCAGGAAGACACAACCATTTTCAGCAGAAACTACTGTTCAGGTGCCACCACCACAGAAGACCACTGTCACCGTGAACAAGGCCTAACCATCTCACCCTCTTTCTGTTGTTAGTTCAAGATTCGGGGTTCCAGGTGGGAGAAGTGATTGGCCAAGCCAGGTCCCATGTTCACGCTCTAATATCTAGAGAAAAGGAAAGAGTGTTTCTGGTCCTTTTACGCTTTCACAGGGGAGGTAAACTCTACAAAGGCAGCACAAGGGGGAGCTCAAAAATAGGAAGGAATGTGGCAGCCAAAAGCAATTACACACTTCAGTACATAAGGCACTGACTTTGTCCTTAAGAAGCCCTTAGTCTCGAAGGAAAGACACACAACAAACAGATGAAATCCAACACAGAATAATAAACACAGAGACATGATCAAGAAAAAGTGCAGTGCCAAGGCTCGGAGCATAAACTGCAGACAGGTGGTTACATCTTGCTTCTGCTGGGTTTAAGCTGCATGACCTTGAAAAGGTGTTTAACCTCCTGTTGCCTCGTCACTTGCAAAGAAAAGTTAATATTAGTAATCGCTTCAGAGGACTGCTATTAAATAAAGCATGCAAAGCAATCAGCATAGTGCCTGGTACACAGTAACACTTCAGACATGTTAGCAATGATTATTACTATAAAGGGCAACTGGGACTCTATTAGAATTGGCAAAAAGTCCATCATTCACTCATATAAAATGCCGAACTATGGGCTCTATCTGTTCCAGAAAATGGATTCATTTTAATTTTGTCTTTGGGAGCAGATAGGTAACTCTGCCTAAATCAGGGACATAAATTGTAATCATATCTTTTCATCTTTTCCCCAGTTCCTCATTTAATATACAGAAAAATGGGTTGGGTAGGGTGGAGACAACTCATAATGTTTGCATCAGATTTTTGAAAGGTTTAGCAACTTCAGAAATAAAGTTGGGGCCTCCACACTAGAAGAAAGGTATGCAAAAAGAGCCTTTAAGAATGATTATATTGAGGGACGGAGAAGGCAATGGCAACCCACTCCAGTACTCTTGCCTGGAAAACCCCATGGACGGAGGAGCCTGGTAGGCTGCAGTCCATGGGGTTGCTAAGAGTTGGACACGACTGAGCAACTTCACTTTCACTTTTTACTTTCATGCATTGGAGAAGGAAATGGCAACCCACTCCAGTGTTCTTGCCTGGAGAATCTCAGGGACGAGGGAGCCTGGTGGGCTACCATATATGGGGTCGCACAGAGTTGGACACGACTGAAGCAACTTAGCAGCAGTAGCAGCAGCATGTTGAGGAAGGAACTGGAATTGCATACATACACCTGAATATGGAACCAGAGGAACCAGAGATCAAATTGCCAACATCTGTTAGATCATCAAAGAAGCAACAGAATACCAGAAAAACGTCTACTTCTGCTTTATTGATTATGCCAAAGCCTTTGACTATGTAGATCACAACAAACTGTGGAAAATTCTTTGAGAGATAGGAATACCAGAACACCTTACCTGCCTCCTGAGAAATCTGTATTCAGGTCAAGAAGCAACAGTTAGGAAAGACATGGGAACAACAGACTGGTTCCAAATTGGGCAAGGAGTATGTCAGGGCAAGGAGTACATATTGTCACCCTGCTTAATTAACTTACATGTAGAGTAATCGTGAGAACTGCAGGGCTGGATAAAGCACAAGCTGAAATTAAGATTGCCAGGAGAAACATCAATAACCTCAGATATGCAGATGACACCACCCTTATGGCAGAAAGTGAAGAGGAACCAAAAAGCCTCTTGATGAAAGTGAAAGAGAGTGAAAAAGTTGGCTTAAAGCTCAACATTCAAAAAACTATGATCATGGCATCCAATCCCATCATTTCACGGCAAATAGATGGGGAAACAATGGAAAATGACAGACTTTTATTTTCTTGGGCTCCAAAATCACTGTAGATGGTAACTGCAGCCATGAAATTAAAAGATACTTGCTCCTTGGAAGAAAAGCTATGACCAACTTAGACAGCATATTAAAAAGTAGAGACATTCCTTTGCCAACAAAGGTCCATCTAGTCAAAGCTATGGTTTTTCCAGTAGTCATGTATGAATTTGAGAGTTGGACTATAAAGATGCTCAGCTGAGCATCGAAGAATTGATGCCTTTAAACTGTGGTGTTGGAGAAGACTCTTGAGAGTCCCTTGGATTGCAAGCAGATCCAACCAGTCCATCCTAAAGGAGATCAGCCCTGAATATTCATTAGAAGGAATGATGCTGAAGCTGAAACTACAATTCTTTGGCCACCTGAGGCAAAGAACTGACTCACTGGAAAAGACTCAGATGCTGGGAAATATTGGAAGCAAGAGAAGGGGATGACAGAGGATGAGATGGTTGGATGGCATCATCGACTTGGTGGATATGAATTTGAGCAAGCTCCAGGAGTTGGTGATGGGACATGGAAGCCTGGCATGCTGCAGTCCATGGTGTCACAAAGAATTGGACACAACTGAGTGACTGCATTGAACTGACCTGAATATGGATGTCCAAAGAGGCTGGCTGAAGTTTCAAAAATATTACCACCTTTCCCTGGCTCTCCACCCACTGTCCTGCCATTAACTAATATTCTGGGATTGTTTAAGTGATGAGTGTTTCTCCTGATGGTTCTGCAGGCTTGTCATTTGATCTCTGCCAAGTCAAGAAATATTGCACCTCTTGGTTTCATTCTCCAAAGCAGTGCTGTCCACTAGAACCTTCTGTGAGGATGGAAATATTCTATATCTGTCTAACATGCGGCCTCTAATTAGTGAGCATTTGAATGATGGCTAGTATGACTGAGATACCAAATTTTTAATTTTGATTATTTTTAAAGCAATATAGACAATGTGGCTAATAGCTACCACATGGCATGGTTAATTCCATGTGTCAACTTGACTGGGCTAAGAGATGCCCGGAGAACTGGTAAAGTATGATTTCTGGTGTCTTTGTAAGAGGGTTTCTGGACGAGATCAGCATTTGAATCAGCACACTGAGTATAAAAGATCATCCATACCAACATGCTGCTGCTGCTGCTACTAAGTCGCTTCAGTCATGTCCGACTCTGTGCGACCCCATAGATGGCAGGCTCCTCTGTCCCTGGGATTCTCCAGGCAAGAATACTGGAGTGAGTTGCCATTTCCTTCACCAACATGAGTGACTAGCAAATAGAACAAAACAAGCAGAGCAAGGGTGAGTGACAGCACTGCCTTTAGGGTTTTAGAGCAAGACTCTGACATCCTCCACTTTTAACTACCCTCCTTTAGAGAAAGAGCTCTTGGCTGCTACTGGGACTTAGGGCAGACTGAACGCTTGACTGTGGGTCACCAAGTTACCACATGACTGAGTAGTCCATCATAAGATGGAGGTTATTAATATCTCACCATGCCATAATGATGGGTGTGCATAGCAACACTCCCATCATCAAATGTAAGTGATACATAAATGATCTGTCCTAAACAGGTCCTGAAGGCACAATTAGGTTAGATGACAAAGTGGCCCAAATGCCTGTGGTCCCCATCGCTGCTACACTGTCTTGTCTCTCCCAGCCTGTGCTTCATCGTTTCACGGGGAGTCCCCTGTGATCAACTGGCAGAGAAAGTATAGACTCAGACCTGGCTTATAGATGGTTCTGTAGATATGTCCACCACCTACAAGTGGACAGTTGCAACACTATGGCCCCTCTTGGGACATCCCTGAAAGATGATGGTGAAGGGGAATCCTCCCAGGGGTCAGAACTTCCTGCAGTGTACCTGGCTGTACATTTAGCTTGGAAGGACAAATGGCCATATTGCAATTTGATACCAATTCATGGACTGTAGCCAGTGGTTGGGTTGGATGGTCAAGGACCTAGAAGGAACATGATTGGAAAACTGGGGACAAAGAAATTTAGGGAAAAAGGTATATAGATAGGCCTCTCTGAATGGGCAAAAAGTGTGAAAATATTTGTGTCTCACATGAATTCTCACCAAAGAACAAACTCAGCCAAGGGGAATTTTAATAATCAAGTGAATGGGTTGACCTTTTCTGTGGATACCAGTCAGTCTCTTTCCCCTGCCACTCTCGCCATCTCAGTAGACTCATAAGCAAAGTGGCCAGGGTGGTAGGGACAGAGGCTTATGCACAGGCTTGGAAACATGAGCTTCCATTCACTGAGAGTGACCTGGCTATGGCCAATAACTGTCCAGTCTGCCGGAAGCAGAGACTATACTGAGCCCTTGAGAGGGAACCATTCTCTGGGATGCTCAGTCATCTGCTTGGTGGCAGGCTGACTCCACTGGACTGTTTCCATCACGGAAGAGGCAGCATTGTGTATTTATCACAATACAGGGAGACCTCAGAGACACTGTGGGTTTGGTTCCAAACCTCTGCAGCAAGGTGACTATCACAAAAAAGTGAGTCACATGAGTTTTTTGGTTTTCCAGTGCAAATGAAAATATGTCCACACTATATTATAGTCTTTTAAGTGTGTAACAGTGTTATGCTTTTTTAAAAATGTACATTAAATGCCTTAATTTAAAAATACTTTATTGCTAAAAAATGCTATGCATCATCTGACAACACAGGCTTGCTACAATCCTCACTTTGTAAGAAGCCAGTATCGGCAAATCACAGCCGAGTGAAGTGCAATAGAACAAGGTGTGCCTGTAGATCCTCTAGGTACGGATCTGCCTTTCCTGAAGCCGCTGCTTCTGTCCATGGACTTACGGATGCTTCCTCCATCACCACAGGATTCTACACGCGCTTCTGATCGAGAACCTCACTCTACAATAAAAGAAGTACAGCACTGGGCCCACGCTCACGGAGTTTATTAGTCTTATCATGCCTCCACCATCTCGACGCGACTGACTGACAGCATGGCGGCATGGCCTTTGCAAGAGTCAGTCACAATGCATGGCAGGTGGCAATACATTGCGGGACTGGGGCAAGGTTCTCCAGAAGGCTATGTGAACTTGGTAAAGCACTTACTACAATGCCTGGGATTGTGCCAGACCTGAGACGTGGAGGCAGGAAAAAGCAGACCTTTTCCTGGGGAGCTTATGGTCTAGGGAGGGAGGCAACTGCAAAATGGGTGGGGCTACAGTGGCAGGGAACGAAGCGCAGGGAGGGAAGGGGGGAAGGCACCAATCCTGGGGAGCCCGGGACTCACATCTGTCAGGGGCTTTCTTCTTTCGACTTCAGAAAGCCAGTTATCCCCCCAGAAACTCTTCATTTAAGAACTAAGAAAACCGTCTCCAGGGTTCAGTTTCATTCCTTCATTCTTAGGGTCACCACACATAACCTTACATATTCTTTTAGAATAAAAACGGAAAAGTGAAAGTGTTAGTCGCTCAGTTGTGTCCAACTCTTTGCGACCCTGTGGACTATAGCTCGCCAGGCTTCTCTGTCCACGGAATTCTTTAGGCGAGAAAACTGGAGTCGGCTGCTATTTCCATTTCTAGGGGACCTTCACAACTCAGGGATTGAACCTGGGTCTCCCGCATTGCAGCCAAATTCTTTACTGTCTGAGCCACCAGGGAATCCCAAAAAAATCTTTGTTAGGTTACTCTTGAAAAATACATTTGGCCACCTCTGCCCATTTCATCCATGCTTCCCATTGAAGATGGTTAAAAAATACAAACTTCCAAAAGTTTACACCTCTTTAAGGTGGTAAGAGGAGCAACCCCATGTCCAAGAAGCAGAGGCTGCACGGGCAGAGGAGGGCCAAGAGGAGTTACTCTACACTCAAGTCAGGAGGAGCGGCTGTGAGGAGATACCCCTCATCCAAGGCAAGGAGCAGCGGCTGCGCTTTGCTGGGCACAGGAGGGCCGAGAGGAGCTACTTTACACTCAAGGTCAGGAGGGGCGGCTGTGAGGAGATACCCCTCATCCAAGGCAAGGAGCAGCGGCTGCGCTGTGCTGGAGCAGCCCTGCAGAGGTGCCCGGCGTCCAAGGTGAGAGAAACCCAAGTGAGACAGTAGGTGTTGGGGGAGGCATCCAAGGGCAGACGCATAAACCACACTCACAGAAAACCAGTCAGTCTGATCACACGGACCACAGCCTTGCCTAACTCAGTCAAACTAAGCTGTGCCATGTGGGGCCACCCAAGACAGGTGGGTCATGGTGGAGAGGTCTGACAGAATGTGGTCCACTGGAGAAGGGAATGGCAAGCCACTTCAGTATTCTTGCCTTGAGAACCCCATGAACAGTATGAAAAGGCTTAAAATGATAGGACTCTGAAAGAGGAACTCCCCAGGTCAGTAGGTGCCCAATATGCTACTGGAGATCACTGGAGAAATAACTCCAGAAAGAAGAAAGGGATGGAGTCAAAGTGAAAACAACACCCAGCTGTGGATGTGACTGGTGATAGAACCAAGGTCCAATGCTGTAAAGAGCAATATCGCATAGGAACCTGGAATGTTAGGTTCATGAATTAAGGCAAATTGGAAGTGGTCAAACAGGAAATGGCAAGAGTGAATGTTGACATTCTATGAATCAGCGAACTAAGATGGACTGGAATGGGTGAATTTAACTCAGATGACCATTATATCTACTACTGTGGGCAGGAATCCCTCAGAAGAAATGGAGTAGCCATCATGGTCGACAAAAGAGTCCGAAATGCAGTACTTGGATGCAATCTCAAAAACGACAGAATGATCTCTGTTCGCTTTCAAGGCAAACCATTCAATATCACAGTTATCCAAGTCTATGCCCCAACCAGTAACACTGAAGAAGCTGAAGCTGAACGGCTCTATGAAGACCTACAAGACCTTTAGAACTGACATCCAAAAAAGATGTCCTTTTCATTACAGAGGACTGGGATGCAAAAGTAGGGAGTCAAGAAACACCTGGAGTAACAGGCAAATTTGGCCTTGGAATATGGAATGAAGCAGGGCAAAGGCTAATAGAGTTTTGCCAAGAGAACGTCATAGCAAACACCCTCTTCCAGCAACACAAGAGAAGACTCTACACATGGACATCACCGAATGGTCCACACCAAAATCAGACTGATTATATTCTTTGCAGCCAAAGATAAAGAAGCTCTAAACAGTCAGCAAAAACAAGACCGGGAGCTTGTTTTTGGCTCAGATCATGAATTCCTTATTGTCAACTTCAGACTTAAATTGAAGAAAGTAGGGAAAACCACTAGACCATTCAGGTATGACCTAAATCAAATTCCTTAATGGCACCCCACTCCAGTACTCTTGCCTGGAAAATCCCATGGATGGAGGAGCCTGGTAGGTTGCAGTCCATGGGGTTGCTAAGAGTCGGACACAATGGAGTGACTTCACTTTCCCTTTTCACTTTCATGCATTGGAGAAGGAAATGGCAACCCACTGCAGTGTTCTTGCCTGGAGAATCCCAGGGACTGGGGAGCCTGGTGGGCTGCTGTCTATGGGGTCACATAGAGTTGGACACGACTGAAGTGACTTAGCAGTAGCAGTATGATTATAGAGTAGAAGTGAGAAATAGATTTAAGGGCCTAGATCTGATAGATAGAGTGCCTGATGAACTATGGACAGAGGTTCATGACATTGTACAGGAGACAGGGATCAAGACCATCCCCATGGAAAAGAAATGCAAAAAAGCAAAATGGCTGTCTGGGGAGGCCTTACAAAAAGCTGTGAAAAGAAGAGAAGTGAAAAGCAAAGGAGAAAAGGAAAAATATAAGCATCTGAATGCAGAGTTTCAAAGACTAGCAGGGAGAGATAAGAAAGCCTTCCTCAGCGATCAGTGCAAAAAAATAGAGGAAAACACCAGAATGGGAAAGACTAGAGATCTCTTCAAGAAAATTGAGATACCAAGGGAACATTTCATGCAAAGATGGACTCAATAAAGGACAGAAATGGTATGGACCTAACAGAAGCAGAAGATATTAAGAAGAGGTGGCAAGAATACACAGAACTGTACAAAAAGATCTTCACGACCCAGATAATCATGATAGTGTGATCACTCATCTAGAGCCAGACATCCTAGAATGTGAAGTCAAGTGGGCTTTAGAAAGCATCACTACGAACAAAGCTAGTGGAGGTGATAGAAGTCCAGTGGAGCTGCTTCAAATCCTGAAAGATGATGCTGTGAAAGTGTTCCACTCAATATGCCAGCAAATTTGAAAAACTCAGCAGTGGCCACAGGACTGGAAAAGGTCAGTTTTCATTCCAATCCCAAAGAAACGCAACGCCAAAGAATGCTCAAATTATTGCACAATTGCACTCATCTCACACGCTAGTAAAGTAATGCTCAAAATTCTCTAAGCCAGGTTTCAGCAATACGTGAACCGTGAACTTCCAGATGTTCAAGCTGGATTTAGAAAAGGCAGAGTAACCAGAGATCAGATTGCCAACATCCGCTGGATCATCAAATAAACAGAGAGTTCCAGAAAAACATCTATTTCTGCTTTATTGACTATGCCAAAGCCTTTGACTGTGTGGATCACAAGAACTGGAAAATTCTGAAAGAGACCTGCCTCTTGAGAAACCTATATGCAGGTCATGAAGCAACAGTTAGAACTGGACATGAACACCACACTGGTTCCAAAGAGGAAAAGGAGTACGTCAAGGCTGTATACTGTCACCCTGCTTATTTAACTTAAATGCAGAGTACATCAGATGGTGACTGCAGCCATGAAATTAAAAGGCGCTTACTCCTTGGAAGAAAAGTTATGACCAACCTAGATAGCATATTCAAAAGCAGAGACATTACTTTGCTGACTAAGGTCCATCTAGTTAAGGATATGGTTTTTCCAGTAGTCATGTATGGATGTGAGAGCTGGACTGTGAAGAAAGCTGAGTGCCACAGAATTGATACTTTTGAACTTGGTGTTGGAGAAGACTCTTGAGAGTCCCTTGGACTGCAAGGAGATCCAACCAGTCCATCCTAAAGGAGATCAGTCCTGGGTGTTCTTTGGAAGGACTGATGTTAAAGCTGAAGCTCCAGTACTTTGGCCACCTCATGCAAAGAGTTGACTCATTGGAAAAGACTCTGATGCTGGGAGGGATTGGGTGCAGGAGGAGAAGGGGACAGCAGAGGATAAGATGGCTGGATGGCATCACCGACTCAATGGACATGAGTTTGGGTGAACTCCAGGAGTTGGTGATGGACAAGGAGGCCTGGCGTGCTGAGATTCATGTGGTCACAAAGAGTTGGACACGACTGAGCGACTGGACTGAACTGAACTGAAGGTGGTCAAAAGGTACAAACTTCTAGTTATAAGATAAATAGGTCCTGAGAATAAAAGGGACAGTACGGTGATATAGTTAACAGTACTGCACTGTGTATTGAAAGTTGCTAAAAGAGTAGATCTGAAAGTTCTCATCACAAGAAAAAAATGTAACTATGTGAGGTGATAGATGTTAGTTAAACTTATTACAGTAATCATTTCACAATTTAGACATGTATCAAATCATTATGCTGTATACTCAAAACCAAAATAACATCATATATGCTAGTGTTAAAGAACCCGACTGTCAATGCAGGAGACAAGAGATGTGGGTTTGATCCCTGGTTGGGGAAGATTCCCTGGAAGAGGGTATGGCAACCCACTCCAGGATTCTTGCCTGGAGAGGCCCATGAACAGAAGAGCCTGGTAGGCTACAGTCCATAGGGTCAGAAAAGTCAGACATGATTGAAGTGACTTAGAATGCAGGCATGTCAATTAGACCTCAATTTTAGAATTTGAAAAGAAAAAAGGTAAAATAGATCATTAATATTTACCCTTCCATTGAACAAGATTGTATGTCACTTACAAAATCTGGTGGCAAAGTCATGCAGTGAGTATAAAGCAACCAAATATTTACCCCTTAAAATAAACTAGAGAAAAGCAGAGATACAATTAAAGAAAATTTCCTACTAATGAAATGTTTACCTTATTAATAATAACCTTGTTAATTATCTATTACATATGTATTATAGGAATTATACTAATAATAATACTAACAGTGTTGTTAATCATCAACAATAAACACTCAATAAATACACCTACTTAGAACCTGGATACTGAACCCAAACACTGATCAGCCTAGTCTTGTTTTCTGAGATCTTAACAATTTGTATAATTTAAAAGAAGGCAGCCTTTAAAAGAAGACAGCCTTTTCCTACAAAGACTCTTTTTTAAATTTATTCTTTTTGAAAAGCATTTCTAGTTAGAACTATCAGAATCTAACAGAACTGACCCATATTACGCCTCACAAGAGTGTTTTGCTTGCACATGGAGAGGCAATAGTCCAGGATTTGTCCTTAATTGCATTTGAAGATTATAATTTCATTTATTTTATGGCTTCTCAGAGTTATTGTCATTCAGTTGCTAAGTCATATCTGACACTTTATAATTCTATGGACGGCAGCACACCAGGCTCCACTGTCCTTCACTCTCCCGGAGTTTGCCCAAATTCATGTCCATTGAGTCAGTGAAGCTATCTAACTATCTCATCCTCTGCCACTCCTTTCTTCTGCCCTCAATCTTTCCCAGCACCAGGGTCTTTTCCAATGAGTTGCTCTTCACATCAAGTGGCCCAAAGTATTGGAACTTTAGCATCAGTCCTTCCAATGAATATTCAGGGTTGATTTCCTTTAGGATTGACTGGTTTGATCACCTTGCTATCCAGGGGACTGTCAAGAGTCTTCTTCAGCACCACAATTTGAAAGCATCAATTCTTTGCACTCAGCCTTCTTTATGGTTCAACTCTCACATCCAACTCATACATGATTACAGGAAAAACCATAGCTTTGACAATATGGGCTGCTGTTAGCAAAGTGATACCTCTGCTTTTTAATATGCTGTCTGGGTTTGTCATAGCTTTCCTTGTAATGAGCAAGCCATGAAATTAAAAGACGCTTACTCCTTGGAAGAAAAGTTATGACCAACCTAGATAGCATATTCAAAAGCAGAGACATTACTTTGCCGACTAAGGTCCGTCTAGTCAAGGCTATGGTTTTTCCTCTGGTCATGTATGGATATGAGAGTTGGACTGTGAAGAAGGCTGAGCAACAAAGAATTGATGGTTTTGAACTGTGGTGTTGGAGAAGATTCTTGAGAGTCCCTTGGACTGCAAGGAGATCCAACCAGTCCATTCTGAAGGAGATCAGCCCTGGGATTTCTTTGGAAGGAATGATGCTAAAGCGAAACTCCAGTACTTTGGCCACCTCATGCGAAGAGTTGACTCATTGGAAAAGACTCTGATGCTGGGAGGGATTGGGGGCAGGAGGAGAAGGGGACGACAGAGGATGAGATGGCTGGATGGCATCACAGACTCGATGGACATGAGTCTGAGTGAACTCTGGGAGTTGGTGATGGACAGGGAGGCCTGGCGTGCTGCGATTCATGGGGTCGCAAAGAGTCGGACATGACTGAGCAACTGAACTGAGCTGAATGAGCAAGTGTCTTTTAATTCCATGGCTGCACTCACTGTCTGCAGTGATTTTGAAGCCCAAGAAAATAAAGTCTGTCACTGCTTCCAGTTTTTCCAGTTCTGTTTGCCATAAGTGATGGGACCAGATTCCATGATCTTAGTTTTTTGAATGTTGAGTTTTAAGCCAGCTTTTTCACTCTCCTCTTTCACCCTTATCAAAAGTTCTCATAGTCGATTTATTTAAACCTTCTTATATTTAGATAAAGAACTGATTTAAAAAGTACTGGAACATTTGAAAGAGTTATACAGACTTAGAGAAAGAATCATGAAGATTTATTCCACCCAAGAAAGTAAACTTTGAGTAACTACCATCATTTTTCTAAGGCATCAAGAGTCACTTTCACCATATCAGTACCAACTGCTTAGCTACACAACCAGTGATCCTGGCTAAAGCTCTAAGTTTTGAAAACTTTTCCTTTTTTCAACGTCCTTGGTCATTAATTCCTCCTTTTAAGAGCTGGTCAGGCTATAGTCAAACAGGGTCCTTCACCTTCTGTGCGTTTGGGGCTCTTATGCCCTCTTGCCCTTGCTTCAGTGACCTCATCCTTTATTTTCTGGGTCAGGGGAAAAACTTGCAACAGTGCTTTTAATTTTACTTATTTTTAAAAATATTCATTTATCTTAACATAATAGAAATTTATTATCATGTAAATCTGGAGGTCAGAAGTCCAAGAATAGGCCTTTGTGGCTAAAAATCAATGTTTTGGCAGAGCTCTATTTATTCTGCAGACTCTAGGGGAGCATCTGTTTCCTTGCCTTTTCCAGCTTCTAGCGGCTGCCTGCCTTTCTTGGCTTGTAGTCCCTTCCTCCATCTGGAAAGCATATCACTCCAACATCTGATTCCAGCTTCACACCTCTTCTCTGTTCTGACCCTACTGCCTCTTTATGGATTCCTGTTTACCTTGGGCTCAACTGGTTAATCCAGAATAATCTATCCAAGATCCTTGATTTAATAACATCTGCAAAGTCTCTTTTACCATGTACCATAGACTTAATGTCTGTGTCCCTTCCCCAGAGTCATAGGTTGAAATCCCCAATGGGATGGTATTAGGTGATGGGAGTTTAGAAGGTGATTAGGTGATAAAGATGGAAGATTAGGATGTGTATATCTTGGGTGGAGGGTGGGGGCATAATTCAGCCTAACAGTAAGATATTATACTGTACGTTGCCTATAATAATGCTTTACAAATGGATGTGTTGTTGTTTTTGAGTCACTAAGTTTGCAACTACAGGTTGTTAGGTTGAACTCTTTGCAACTCCATGGATGTTAGCCCTCTGTCCATGGGTTTTCCCAACCAAGGATACTGGAGTGGGTTGCCATTTCCTTCTTCAGGGGATCTTTCCAACCCAGGGATTAAATCCATGTCTCCTGAATTGGCAGGCAGATTCTTTACCACTGAGCTGCCAGGGAAGCCCTTAAAAATGATAGAAAATGGAATTTTAGTTCTGGTCTTGACTTTACTAGGTGAGAATTTGTTGCCCAATATGGTGTTCAAGTAGCCAGAGCTAACCAACCATGGAACCTTTGAGGGTTTTCAAAATCCCTCCAGGGTTGAGATGTATAACTACCACTTGATAGAGCTAGAGACACTGGTTGCTTATGACCTCTCTGCCCTGTGAACTAGCCAAGGTATGGGTGGTTTCATACTTTGGGATATTTCCAACTATACTCTCAAGATTACATAACACTCCTCATGACAAAGTCTTAAGAAAAGAACAGAGTCCATGAGGAAGAGGAAGCTTTTACAATCATAAAGATTTAAAAACCCATAAGTCACCCCTATGAAAATAATAAATGCCCCAAGCTGAAATGCCTTAATGTAGATTCAATCTCCCATTCTTTCCTTTATTAATTTATTTGTTTATTTTGGCTGTGTGGCTTGTGAGATCTTAGGTCCCTCACTGGGGATCAAACTGAGGCCCTGGCAGTCCTACCCCTGGACAGCCAGGGAATTCCCTTTTATTCTGTTTTCAAATAAGTATATTGAATTTTTAAAGCTAGTTAATATAGAATTAGGTAAGTATATAAAATTATTTTACACTTAGGATTCTCCAGAACAGGCTACTGTTTCAAATGCAATAGAAACTGCAAATGTTTCTACAAAACAAAG
This sequence comes from Aepyceros melampus, assembly GCA_006408695.1. Lineage (NCBI taxonomy): Eukaryota > Metazoa > Chordata > Mammalia > Artiodactyla > Bovidae > Aepyceros > Aepyceros melampus. The sequence goes on from SJXQ01001132.1 coordinate 194,834, forward strand.
ACAATTCAACAACAGAAATGAGGTAGGTGAGCTGACAGACAGTAGCAATCTCCATCTTTAGACTGGAAATTTGTTGCTTAATATTGAGGGGAATAATACAGGTTACTTTAAACAATATCTTTACCTGAATGTCTCAAAGCCACCCAATATCCAAGGTCAGTGGCTGTCAGCATTTTATATAACTGCATGAACAATGCCTAAAAAGAGATTTTCTGTGTTCAAGGTGTGCAGATGCCAAATCAATTTGTTGTACCACCACTCTTTGTAAATGAGCTCATGTCTTTTCAGTGGTCTTTTACCCACAGACATGAAGAAACAGAAGAATAAAAGGTGAGCTAGGGGCTAGACAGAGTCTGAGACAATTAAGATGAACAACCAACAACAGCATCCAGGTCACAGAGTGCCTTCGCCTGACCGAGTAATGGTGGAAAGCAGTCCTGAATTACAGTCCTGTCCTCTCAGCTGAAAACTGGAAACAAGTTTCACAAGAAACAAGATGCTTCACAAGCAACATCTGCATAACTCCTCAGTGGTGGGGACGCTCCTGGTGGTCCAGTGACTAACACTCCCGCTCCCAATGCAGGGGACCCAGGTTTGACCCCAGCCAGGAAACTAGATTCCATCTGCCGCAGGTAAGAGTTCACGCGCTACAACCCAAGAACCCACCTGCTGCAATGAGGACGAAAGAGTCCCAGTGCCGCAACTAAGACTCGACACAGCCAAATAAATTAATTAATTAGTTTAAAAACTTCCCAGCGGCTATTTCTTTACCTGAAAAATATCAGTAAGAATGAGATAGACACTTGACCTCGGGACACTTTTCACATTTCATCTGGAGTTCTAAGGTTGTCAACAAACCATGAAATGGGTGCTGATGAGTGGATATAGAAGCAAAAAAGTTCAGAATCCAATGAGTTCTTAATAGGCAGCAGGAAAGCTGGCCCCAGCTCACGTGGGGAGGGTGGGAAGTGTTGCCAAATTCCATCTACCTACATCAGAAAGTAAAGATTCGCAACGATGAAATTTGATAGATGACCAAGAATGTCTGATGCTCTGGATTAACAAATTTATAATTAGCTGCAATTTGAAGATGTGGACTTGAGAGCCAGACACAGGCCTGAGCTTGGCCATTTAGGGTTTGGTGGATCCAAGTTCCCACCCTTGGAAGTTCTGGCTGCTTTTCCTGGCCGGTTGCCCTGAACCACTCTAAGCTGTGGCAGGAAGCTGGTGATGCTTACTCAGATCCCCTTAAGTGGTAAGTGAGTTTGCAAGTCTAGAAAGCCATAAGTAATAAATATACAGATAGTGAGAAAGAGTTTTAATACAAAGTGGGTCAAATCTAGTGTGAAAAGTTGTATAACTTTGTGCTTCTTTTTAGAAGCTTTATTCAGTTTTCAGTGCTTTCAACCATTTCAGATAAACTGATATACTAGACAATTTAAAATCTAATTTTATTGTGATCCTTAGGAAGATGTAACTAATTTAAGTGTGCTGTCAACATTCAAATGCTGAAGAGTTCTGATTTTCTAAAGGTATATGTTTGGTTTTTAACATCTAGAAATGCTTTAAAAATGTTACCTTACTGAATATTTTGATTTACTGGATTTGTAAGTTATCTAAATCTTTAGCAAGATTTTATTGTTAGATTTGTAAAGGTCTCTCATAGATGCTTGCAAAATTCTGCCTGAAGGAAAAAGCTTAACTTTCCTACATAAACTGTACAGAAGAGTAAGTTCTTTACAGAATAATGCCAGCTTATGAATGCAGAAGGAATGATAGCCCTGGAATAAATATTCTGCAAGCCCTAATAAATTATTCTGGGCAATGATCATTAGTTGCCAAAAATCATCAGGTAAAAAGCTAAGGGGCTATCTTAACAAAGGATGCATCCAACTGCCTATGGTGAGAAATAGTATTAGTATAAATGGAAACATAAATATGAACCCCTGTGTCATTTCTCACACGACAAAAAAGAGAAACAACCAGATCTTACATGTCTCCTGATAGAAGTACCCAACACTAAATTGAATGTATTCTTGCCAAAAACCCAAGCATAAATGTGGTAACTCTAGATTATGATTGTCAAACTTAGCAAATAAAAATACAAGATGATAAAATATTGCACAAGTGAGCACTTTCACACTAAAAGATATTGTTTAGTTATGGGTAAAGCGTCTGCCTGAAATGCAGGAGACCCAGGATCGATCCCTGGGTCAGGAAGATCCCTTGGAGAAGGAAATGGCAACCCCCTCCAGTATTCTTGCCTGGAGAATCCCATGGACGGAAGAGCCTGGTAGGCCACAGTCCACAGGGTTGCAAAGAGCTGGACACGACTGAGCGACTTCACGTTCCTGTATTTTATCTGGAAACTCTACTCTACATCTAACTACTAGCTCACAAGAAATAGAATGAATACAATCAGCAAAATCTAGAATGTAGAAAACTCTCTAGACATATTTCCTTCTACAGATAATTGCAAAGAGACAATACTTCATTTGATGATTGGAAGAAAAAACAATTTGTTCTCTCACAGAAAAATTATAAGGATGAAAAAGGGAGGAAACCTACAGATACTATCAGATTAAAAGAGGCTTAAGAGACATGGCAATAAGTGTCTGGATCCTGATTTGAATAAACATCTGTGACAAAATTTAGGAAATTTGAAAAGTAACTGAATATTTAGGAGTCAGTGTTAAAAGTTTTAAGTACTATGGCTAGCTTACACAAGAGAATTTTTATCTTTTAAAGATACATACTGAAGTGTTATTGATGAAACAAAATGATGTCTGAGATTGGCATCAAAACAATCCTGCGGCAAGGTGGGAAGGGTAGGTTATCAAGAATAGAGATAAAAATGGGATTGGTGGGTGTTGACAATTGTGAAAGCTGGTGAGGAGTATGTGAGAGTTCATTATACTATCCTACCTTTGTAAATATTTGAAAAATTTTTAAACGTTTTAAAAGGGAGGTATTTAAGAAAAACTGAGGCATGAACATGTAACAAATAGAAGTTTAATTATGATCCAACAAAATATAAATTTGCATGCCTTCACAGTAACACGTTGTCAGTGTCAGTTCATTTTGTTTAATAAATGCGTCATTTTGTTGGGGGACACTGGTAATGGAGGAGACTATGTACATGTGGCAAAGGAGGTATATGAGAACTTTCTGTACGTCCCACTCAACTATGCCGTGAACTGAGACTAATACCAGTCTCTTTTTAAAAAAGTGAGGCTCCCTTTGATTATCACTGCCAGTCTTGGTCTCCCTGCTGTTTCAAGGTAACCATAGTTATTGGCTTAACGTATGTCCTTCCAGAAAGTTCTCTATACATTTATAGATATGTACATGTAACACAGAAAATGCATAGCATCATAATGTGGTTTTGTTTGTCTTGTGTTCCTTTCTTGCTGTCATCTGATTATTATATGAGCCTTGATTAAAGGTTAAGGGATCATTATGGAAAACGTTTTGCTCTGTGGCCCTTTTATATACCATTAGTTAAAAAAAAAAAAAAAAAACTTGAGAATAAGAAAAGCTACCAAATTTCTAAGGATTTGACTGAGTAGATAAAAACTTGGTTACTTTGAAAGTGGCATTAGGAACTTCCTTGCAAGTCCAGTGGTTAAGATTCCATGCTTCCAATGCAGAGGACATAGGTTCAACCACTTGTTAGGGAACTAAGATTCCACATGCTGCAT
>SJXQ01001132.1:198737-269989 GCA_006408695.1 Aepyceros melampus
GAAAAGGATGCGGGCGGGGGGTGGGGGGGCGTTGGGGCAGGGGGCAGGCATCAGCCTGACAAAATTTTTTATAATTGTGAGTAAGACAGAGGAAAACAGTTCCTTACAGCCAAAGGTTGGTCTGACTCGATCGAGGTCTTGTTGTTCTCTTGGTGAACACAGACAATGTCACATTAACACTGGACAGGGCCACTCTGTGACCATGTAGAGCAAGACGAAAACAAAACCACCCGGGAATCATGTCTGAACAGATAAAACCTGAACACCATTCAAGCCCCCACACACCAATCATCACCCTCTCCCAGCCAATATGAGTGATGGCTGCTTCTTTACCAATTATAGCCTCACTCTGGCCTCTCCTCCCTCTCATTAAATTTTATTAATGTTTCAAATCATAGAATTACTCTTGCTTTTGTCAGGAAAAAAACATTGAACCAAGAGCTAACCTCCACTTCCATGAACTCACATCAAACTCACCTAACACAAGTGCAAATCCTGTAAGAGGGTCCTTGGAGCAGCCTCTCACCAAAACACCCCAGGACCCAGGGTGAGAAGTCTCCCTCTCTGCAACAGAAAATAACCCCAACATGTTTACCTACAAGTGTGGTTTTGATGAGCTTCAGCTGAACGGTATAGATAGGGCTTTTCCTTAAAACTTTAAAACCAGATAGAAGACAAATGAGCTGTTGTTGTTTAGCGCTAAGTCATGTCTGACTCTTTGGGACCCCAAATGATCCCCACAGCCTGCCGGGCTCCTCTGTCCATGGGGTTTCCCAGGCAGGAATACTGAAGTAGGTCGCCATGCTCTTCTCTATAGGATCTTCCCAACCCAAGGACTGGACCTGAGTCCTCTGCACTGGCAGGTGGATTCTTTACCACTGAGCCACCAGAGAAGCCCCAAGACAAATAGACACCAGGAATGTAATGTACAACATGAAGAAGAGTGGGACCAACTGAGCAACTGAACGGAGCTGAAGGTTATATATGTAAGCTAAGAGGGTAAATCCTGAGTTCTCACTACAAGAAAAAATATTTTTTCCTATTATTTGATTTTATATTAAATGAGATGATACTCAACTTACTGTGATGATAATTTCATGATGTATGTAAGTCAAATCATAAGGCTGGTCACCTTAAACATACAGAGTGCTGTGTGTCAATTACATCTCAATATAAAACTAGAAAAAAAAAAAAAACAACCTTTAAAAACAATGGATCCTGGGACTTCCCTGGTGGTCCAGTGGCTAAGACTCTGCACTTCCAATGCAGGGGGATGGGTTCAGTCCCTGGTGGGGGAGCCGAATCCTACATGCCACAACTAAAGAACCTGTATGCTGCAACTAAGGTCTGAAAGAAAGAGTCGCTCCATTGTGTCCGACTTTGCAATCCCATGGACTGTAACCCACCAGGCTCCTCTGTTCATGGGATTCTCCATGTAAGAATACTGGAGTAGGTTGCCATTTCCTACTCCAGGGAATCTTCTCAACCCACGGTTTGAACCCAAGTCTCCTGCATTGCAGGCAGATTCTTTACCATCTGAGCCACCAAGGAAGTCCAACTAAGGTGGTGCAGCCAAATAAATAGATAGAAATAAACATTTTTTAAAAAAGAATCACAACTTAAAGACATATCATTATTTTTTAAAAATAAAAACAACGGATCCTGCCCCCAAATACATACTCGTAGGTCAACTCTCATTAATGACTGCTTCCCACAGTGACTGGATTTAGTGGTTGCCCCTCCAATTTTGGTAACCACTGCTCATCGATCTTTTAGGTAAATGCCCCCACTCAGCTTAGGTGGTGCAGCAGCAAAGAATCTGCCTGCCGATGCAGGAGACTCAAGAGATGTGGGGGTTGGGAAAATCCCCTGGAGGAGGAAATGGCAACCCATTCCAGTATTCTTGCCTAGAGAATCCCACGGACAGAGGAGCCTAATGGACTACAGTCTGTGGGGTTACAAAGAGTCAGACACCAGTGAGCAAGCACGCACACCCCAGCTTACCTGCTCAACCCCTATCCCATCTTCTCTTGGGGCCAGGGAGCCTGTGGGACCGCTGCCAAGCACCTCCCCAAGGCTGAGGCCCTAGTCCTCACTACACCCCACAGCCCGAAGGCAGAGGGTCTGGGGTGGGAAATGGAATTATAGTCCATAATTTTAAATGTGTGTATATGCTTTTTTTGTTTTGTTTTACAAAATTAGAATACTGCCATAAATATAAGCTCTTGATCATGTCTTTCATACTTAATATATTATCATTATTGGCTCCAAATTGCTCCAAACTTCTTGAATTCAAATTTTAGCTAGCCTGTTTGAGATCAAATCTCTCTTTCCTCTTACTCTTTATGATTGTCTTTCAGGACTATTTGGGAAGAAGAGTCAAGTTTTCTTCAGCAGCACAATCATTTTAAGAATTGTAACATACATGATGCCAAAACTCTCTAGGGAAGGACTTTCAAAATCTGACTTTAGTTGTCACTGCCTATTAACAAAGTTATTAACCTTCAAGTTAATTACTTCAGGCCAATTGCTGATATTGCATCTGAAACATGAAACACACCCATAGAATTTACCTAGTAATAAATCTGCTCAATAGAACGCTTGCAATGTACACACCTATTCTTTGGGTGTGTACCTTTCTGAGCCATGTAAACATTTTCCCCCAGATATAGCAATTTTGTTTAAAACAAAATTGAGGAACTAGAGTCATTTGCTCCCAGCTATCTCCAATACACAAAATTCTTCTCAGTCAAGCATGGATCTGTCAACAAAAACTTCTCTTTTTATATTTAAAAAAGTTGCTTGTTTTTGACAGGGAAGCTTTATAATATTTAACTTGTTTTCTGGTACATTAAAAAGTCAAAGTAACATACAAAAATCAAATAGTCCAAAAAACTAAAAAGTAAAATATTTTTCATTCCAAGCCACTCCTGGCCTATTCTGCAGAGAACATTCTTTCTAATAGTGTATTCTTCCAGATGGGAGGAAAGGACAGTTAAGAGAGTTTGGGACAGACATATACACACTGCTATATTTAAAATGGATAGCCAATAAGGACCTACTGCATAGCACATGGAACTCTGCCCAATTATGTGGCAGCCTCATGGGAGGGGAGTTTGGGGGAGAATACTGCTGCTCCTAAGTTGCTTCAGTTCAGTACAGTTCAGTTCAGTCGCTCAGTCGTGTCCGACTCTTTGCGACCCCATGAATCGCAGCACGCCAGGCCTCCCTGTCCATCACCAACTCCCGGAGTTCACTCAGACTCACATCCATCGAGTCAGTGATGCCATCCAGCCATCTCATCCTCTCTCGTCCCCTTCGCCTCCTGCCCCTAATCCCTCCCAGCATCAGTCTTTTCCAATGAGTCAACTCTTCACATGAGGTGGCCAAAGTACTGGAGCTTCAGCTTTAGCATCATTCCTTCCAAAGAACACCCAAGGCTGATCTTTAGAATGGACTGGTTGGATCTCCTTGCAGTCCCAAGGGAAGGGATTCTCAAGAGTCTTCTCCAAGACCACAGTTCAAAAGCATCAATTCTGCGGCACTCAGCTTTCTTCACAGTCCAACTCTCACATCCATACATGACCACTGGGAAAACCATAGCCTTGACTAGACAGACCTTTGTTGGCAAAGTAATATCTCTGCTTTTCAATATGCTATCTAGGTTGGTCATAACTTTCCTTCCAAGGAGTAAGCGTCTTTTAATTTTATGGCTGTGATCACCATCTGCAGTGATTTTGGAGCCCCAAAAATTAACGTCTGACACTGTTCCCACTGTTTCCTCATCTATTGCCCATGAAGTGATGGGACCAGATGCCATGATCTTCGTTTTCTGAATGTTGAGCTTTAAGCCAACTTTTTCACTCTCCTCTTTCACTTTCATCAAGAGGCTTTTTAGTTCCTCTTCACTTTCTGCCATAAGGGTGGTGTCATCTGCATATCTGAGGTGATTGATATTTCTCCTGGCAATCTTGATTCCAGCTTGTGCTTCATCCAGCCCAGCATTTCTCATGATGTATTCTGCATTTAAGTTAAATAAGCAGGGTGACAATATACAGCCTTGACGTACTCCTTTTCCTCTTTGGAACCAGTTTGTCATTCCATGTCCAGTTCTAACTGTTGCTTCCTGACCTGCATATAGGTTTCTCAAGAGGCAGGTTAGGTGGTCTGGTATTCCCATCTCTTTCAGAATTTTCCACAGTTTCTTGTGATCCACACAGTCAAAGGCTTTGGCATAGTCAATAAAGCGGAAATAGATGTTTTTCTGGAACTTTCTTGTTTTTTCGATGATCCAGTGGATGTTGGCAATCTGATCTCTGGTTCCTCTGCCTTTTCTAAATCCAGCTTGAACATCTGGAAGTTCATGGTTCACATATTGCTGAAACCTGGCTTAGAGAATTTTGAGCATTACTTTGCTAGCGTATGAGATGAGTGCAATTGTGTGATAATTTGAGCATTCTTTGGCGTTGCATTTCTTTGGGATTGGAATGAAAACTGACCTTTTCCAGTCCTGTGGCCATTGCTGAGATTTCCAAATTTGCTGGCATATTGAGTGGAGCACTTTCACAGCATCATCTTTCAGGATTTGAAACAGCTCAACTGGAATTCCATCATCTCCACTAGCTTTGTCTGTAGTGATGCTTCCTAAGGCCCATTTGACTTCACACTCCAGAATGTCTGGCTCTAGGTGAGTGATAACCATCATGATTATCTGGGTCGTGAAGATCTTTTTTGTACAGTTCTGTGTATTCTTGCCACCTCTTCTTAATATCTTCTGTTTCTGTTAGGTCCATACCATTTTGTCCTTTATTGAGCCCATCTTTGCATGAAATATTCCCTTGGTAGCTCTAATTTTCTTGAAGAGATCTCTAGTCTTTCCCATTCTATTGTTTTCTTCTATTTCTTTGCACTGATCACTGAGGAAGGCTTTCTTATCTCTCCCTGCTATTCTCTGGAACTCTGCATTCAAATGGGTATATCTTTCTGTAGAAGCGGAGGCTGCAGGAGTGGCCGAGAGGAGCTACCGCACATCCAAGGTCAAGAGCAGTGGCTGCGCTTTGCTAAAACAGCCGTGAAGAGATACCCCACATCCAAGGTAAGAGAAACCCAAGTAAGACGGTAGGTGCTGAGAGAGGGCATCAGAAGGCAGACACACTGAAACCACAATCACAGACAACTAGCCAATCTGATCACACAGACCACAGCCTTGTCTAACTCAGTGAAACTAAGCCATGCCATGTGGGGCCACCCAAGACAGGTGGGTCATGGTGGAGAGGTCTGACAGAATGTGGTCCCTGGAGAAGGGAATGGCAAACCACTTCAGTATTCTTGCCTTGAGAACCCCATGCTGCTGCTGCTTCTGCTAAGTCACTTCAGTCGTGTCTGACTCTGTGCGACCCCACAGACGGCAGACCACCAGGCTCCCTCGTCCCTGGGATTCTCCAGGCAAGAACACTGGAGTGGGTTGCCATTTCCTTCTCCAATGCATGAAAGTGAAAAGTGAAAGTGAAGTTGCTCAGTCATGTCCGACAGCGACTCCATGGACTGCAGCCTACCAGGCTCCTCCGTCCATGGGATTTTCCACGCAAGAGTACTGGAGTGGGGTGCCATTGCCTTCTCCGTGAGAACCCCATAAACAGTATTAAAAGGCAAAATGATAGGATACTGAAAGAGGAACTCCCCAAGTTGGTAGGTGCCCAATACACTACTGGAGATCACTGGAGATATAACTCCAGAAAGAAGGAAGGAATGGAGCCAAACTGAAAACAACACCCAGCTGTGGATGTGACTGGTGATAGAACCAAGGTCCGATGCTGTAAAGAGCAATATTGCATAGGAACCTGAAATGTTAGGTCCATGAATCAAGGCAAATTGGAAGTGGTCAAACAGGGGATGGCAAGAGTGAACGTCGACATTCTTGGAATCCCTGAACTAAGATGGACTGGAATGGGTGAATTTAACTCAGATGACCATTATATCTACTACTGTGGGCAGGAATCCCTTAGAAGAAATGGAGTAGCCATCATGGTCAACAAAAGAGTCCAAAATGCAGTACTTGGATGCAATCTCAAAAATGACAGAATGATCTCTGTTTGTTTCCAAGGCAAACCATTCAATATCACGGTGATCCAAGTCTATGCCCCAACCAGTAATGCTGAAGAAGCTGAAGTTGAATGGTTCTGTGAAGACCTATAAGACCTTCTATAACTGACACCCAAAAAAGATGTCCTTCTCATTATAGGGGACTGGAATGCAAAAGTAGGAAGTCAAGAAACACCTGGAGTAACAGGCAAATTTGGCCTTGGAGTACAGAATGAGCAGGACAAAGGCTAATAGAGTTTTGCCAAGAGAATGCACTGGTCATAGCAGACACCCTCTTCCAGCAACGTAAGAGAAGACTCTACACATGGACATCACCAGATGGTCAACACCAAAATCAGATTGATTATATTCTTTGCAGCCAAAGATGGAGAAGCTCTATACAGTCAGCAAAAACAAGATCGGGAGCTGACTGTGGCTCAGATCATGAACTCCTTATTGCCAAATTTAAACTGAAGTAGGGAAAACCACTAGACCATTCAGGTATGACCTAAATCAAATTCCTTATGATTATACAGTGGGAGTGAGAAATAGATTTAAGGGACTAGTTCTAATAGACAGAGTGCTTGATGAACTATGGATAGAGGTTCATGAGATTGTACAGGAGACAGGGATCAAGACCATCCCCAAGAAAAAGAGAAAAGCAAAATGGCTGTTTGAGAAGGCCTTACAAATAGCTGTGAAAAGAAGAGAAGCAAAAAGCAAAGGAGAAAAGGAAAGATATACCCATTTTTCCAGTGGTGGCATAACATTACACCGTATGAACACATCATAATTTAATCAGCCCCCTATTGATGAGTACTTAGGTTGTCTAATTCCTTGCCACTATAATAAATAATGTGAAAATAAATATTCTCATATAAGCATTTTCATGCATTTGTGTAACTGTATCTGTGGAATAAATGTCTAAAAATGAAATTGAGTCTAAGGGTTGGCGAGTGAACAGTTTGAAAGCTACTGACAAACTGTTTTCTAATAAGGATGCACTGATTCCCACTCCCATTCGTGTTATATAATGCTGCCTGCTCTCTCACATGCTAGCCAACACTGGTTATTTTTCCCAACTTTTTTATCTTTGCCAGTCTGATAGGTGGAAAAATATTTTCTGTGTGTTTGTGTGTATGCCAGTCCACCATGAGAGCCTGGTTCTGCCATTTCTGAACACAGTGACTCAATTAAATAAAATCAAGGTAATAATAGGGATGGATGCTATTTCAGAAATTTATCCTTATTTCTAAGGTGATTAACTGGCTTTGCAGCCTACACTGGAAAGATTAATTATTAATACATACTGAGACTATATATTAAACAGTGCATGGGAGTTCCTTTCTGGCTACTCTTTTATTTTTCAATGTGTTTATTTTTTATTTCACTTTTTGGCCATGCCACACAGCTTGCAGGTTATTAGTTCCCCAACCAGGGATTGAACCCGCCCCCTCAGCAAGGAGTCCTAACTATTGGGCCACTCATCTTCTGACGACTCTTTGATCTTAAAATCTCAAACTAAGAATTGAGGGAACTATCAAGATTACTTAAGAAATTAACTCAATTATTTAGCAATGTCAGCACATGTCATTTGAAATCATGATAATGATGACAATGTGTATTGTATGTGCATGTAAAACAGGCAGTCTTGAGAAGAGGCTAGTAGAAAAGGGAGTACAGTCCATCTTCAAACTGTGTCTTACGTCTTATGAATAGTTTTGGAGGAAAGTTATTACTCCCGCTAAGAGAAATTTAAAATTCCTTACTGAAATCATTTAAATAACTTTTATTTTAGATCATTAATAATTTTTTTTTCTTTTTTGTGGCTACAAAGCACGTAGGCTCTTACTTCCCTGACTAGGGATTGAACCCATATCTCCCGCATTGGAAATGTGGAGTCTTGACCAGTGGATGGCCAGGGAAGTCCCTAAATAAACTCTCTATTGTAGAAGAGACTTAGAGAAAAATTGCAGAGTTACTATGGATGGTTCCCATACAGCCCACACAGTTTCCTTGTTTGTTAACACCACACAGTAATATGGTACATTTGTCACATACATATTGATTGACACATTAGCTAAACTTCATACTTTACTCAGATTGTCTTAGTTTTTCCCAAATGTCCTTTTTCTGTTTCAGGCTCATACCCAGAATTCCAAGTTACAGTTACATTTAGTCATATCTCCTTGGGCTTCTAGAAATAGATTTAAGGGACTAGTTCTAATAGACAGAGTGCTTGATGAACTATGGATAGAGGTTCATGAGATTGTACAGGAGACAGGGATCAAGACCATCCCCAAGAAAAAGAGAAAAGCAAAATGGCTGTTTGAGAAGGCCTTACAAATAGCTGTGAAAAGAAGAGAAGCAAAAAGCAAAGGAGAAAAGGAAAGATATACCCATTTTTCCAGTGGTGGCATAACATTACACCGTATGAACACATCATAATTTAATCAGCCCCCTATTGATGAGTACTTAGGTTGTCTAATTCCTTGCCACTATAATAAATAATGTGAAAATAAATATTCTCATATAAGCATTTTCATGCATTTGTGTAACTGTATCTGTGGAATAAATGTCTAAAAATGAAATTGAGTCTAAGGGTTGGCGAGTGAACAGTTTGAAAGCTACTGACAAACTGTTTTCTAATAAGGATGCACTGATTCCCACTCCCATTCGTGTTATATAATGCTGCCTGCTCTCTCACATGCTAGCCAACACTGGTTATTTTTCCCAACTTTTTTATCTTTGCCAGTCTGATAGGTGGAAAAATATTTTCTGTGTGTTTGTGTGTATGCCAGTCCACCATGAGAGCCTGGTTCTGCCATTTCTGAACACAGTGACTCAATTAAATAAAATCAAGGTAATAATAGGGATGGATGCTATTTCAGAAATTTATCCTTATTTCTAAGAGTGATTAACTGGCTTTGCAGCCTACACTGGAAAGATTAATTATTAATACATACTGAGACTATATATTAAACAGTGCATGGGAGTTCCTTTCTGGCTACTCTTTTATTTTTCAATGTGTTTATTTTTTATTTCACTTTTTGGCCATGCCACACAGCTTGCAGGTTATTAGTTCCCCAACCAGGGATTGAACCCGCCCCCTCAGCAAGGAGTCCTAACTATTGGGCCACTCACTTCTGACGACTCTTTGATCTTAAAATCTCAAACTAAGAATTGAGGGAACTATCAAGATTACTTAAGAAATTAACTCAATTATTTAGCAATGTCAGCACATGTCATTTGAAATCATGATAATGATGACAATGTGTATTGTATGTGCATGTAAAACAGGCAGTCTTGAGAAGAGGCTAGTAGAAAAGGGAGTACAGTCCATCTTCAAACTGTGTCTTACGTCTTATGAATAGTTTTGGAGGAAAGTTATTACTCCCGCTAAGAGAAATTTAAAATTCCTTACTGAAATCATTTAAATAACTTTTATTTTAGATCATTAATAATTTTTTTTTCTTTTTTGTGGCTACAAAGCACGTAGGCTCTTACTTCCCTGACTAGGGATTGAACCCATATCTCCCGCATTGGAAATGTGGAGTCTTGACCAGTGGATGGCCAGGGAAGTCCCTAAATAAACTCTCTATTGTAGAAGAGACTTAGAGAAAAATTGCAGAGTTACTATGGATGGTTCCCATACAGCCCACACAGTTTCCTTGTTTGTTAACACCACACAGTAATATGGTACATTTGTCACATACATATTGATTGACACATTAGCTAAACTTCATACTTTACTCAGATTGTCTTAGTTTTTCCCAAATGTCCTTTTTCTGTTTCAGGCTCATACCCAGAATTCCAAGTTACAGTTACATTTAGTCATATCTCCTTGGGCTTCTCTGGGCTATGATAGTTTTTCAGTTTCCTTGTTTTCAATGACCTTGGCAATTTTGAGGAATCCTGGCCAGGTATTTCATAGGATGTGCCTCAGCTGGCATCTGTATGACGTTTTTCTCATAAATGAGACTGGGGTTATGGATTAGGGAGAGGATGGCCATACAGGTAAAATTCCTCATCACTGTCACTGTTGACCTTGATCATCTGCCTGAGTGAAATACATTTATTAACTTTCTGTGTTGACATAAACAAGGCTACAGAATATAACAAATTGAGTCCTGAGGGTTTCAAAGTAAAGTGTAGTGGGGAGGCTATTATTAGGGAGCCAGGGGTTCCCTGGTGGCTCAGATAGTCATGAATCCGCATGCAACGTGAGAGACCTGGGTTCGATCCCTGGGTTGGGAAGATCCCGTGGAGGAGGGAATGGCTTCGCACCCCAGTATTCTCGCCTGTAGAATCCCCATGGACAGAGAAGCCTGGTGGGCTACAGTCCATAGGGTTCCCAACAGTCGGACGCAACTGAGTGACTAGGCACACACAGCACAGGAGTCCCCTAATTCTTCAGGAGACCCTGCCAGGGGAGCAGAAGGAACTCTATGCCAGAATGTAATGAACTCTGAAGCAGTACTGGAAATTTAGAAACACATTGTTCAAAATAATCCCATTGGGGTAAGCACTGCTACTCATACTTTACGAGGAAGAAACTGAGGCACAGTACCAAGGATACAGGCAAGCTGAGATGCAATCCACGCAGTCTGGCCACAGCGCCCAGGCTCTTACCACTGTGTATCGTCTCACCAAATCCATTTTGACTTGGATTTCCCAGATTACAAGTGAGACACTAAGGCATCTTTCCTTTGGTATACTGGCTACTGGACCCCAGGACCTCATTGGGGACAGGTGATACAAAGAAGCAGCCATGAGGAACAGATTCCAGGTGAGACCTGAGTCAGAGCTGGTAGAGATCTGGAAGGATGGCATCCCAAGCCCAGAGTGAGGGGCCCGCTGGAGCCAGCAGCTGGGATCATCTCAGGGTATAATTTAAGCGTGACCCTAGGCAAGGATCACCAGATTCAGCAAACAAAAATATAAGATCCTCACTTAAATTTGAACCTCATGAACAACCTGTATGTTCCAAGTGAAGTTCAAATTCACCTGGGCATCTATATTTTAACACTCCCCCTGGCTGCACGGCCCCCAAGCCCAATTTCCAGCCCTCTTAGATTCACTGATCACTTCCAGTTGTGGTAGAGTCAGCTGTGACTGAATCAAAACCCCTTACACTGTGACTCTACTGACATGGGAAGATAAATGGAAGCTCTAAAAGGCAGAGGGTTCAAGAAAAAATAATTGAGAGAGAAGACAATCCTTTGCGTAAGGGTTTATGTAAAGGTCCAATGTGTAAAGGTCCAATGTGGTTTATATGCAAAATGTCTTTCTAGAGAATTTCACTGAAATTGTCTTCATAAAGCAAATCATCACACTCATTTGCTTCACATATTTCTGTTACAAGCCTCTTCTGTTAAGCAGAGGGTGGGATGAGTTGAGAGAGTAACATTGAAACATATGCGAAATTAGATAGCCAATGGAAATTTGCTGTTTGACGCAGGGAGCTCAAATAAGGTGCTCTGTGACAATCTAGAGGGATGGGATGAGGTTGGAAGGAGGTTCAAGAGGGAGGGGACGTGGGTATACTTACGGCTGATTCATGTTGATCTGTGGCAGAAACCAACACAATATTGTAAAGCTATTATTCTCCAATTAAAAATAATTTTTTTTAAAAGCTGCACTGGGAACACAGGTCTTGAGATTCACAGCCGCCATTCCTAACCCAGGAAACCCTCATTACAATAAGCATAGTGCACACTACATGTTAAGATCATGAAACAGAAGGAATCACGTCTCATGAACAAGTGTGCCTCTACAGAAAGTAGCACGGTGTCTGAAACCGAACAGATACTTGTGAAGTGGATGGATGGAAAAACAGAATCAGTCCCTCAAAAAAATTTATTTAAATATTAATGTATTAAAATGTAGTAAACGTTTGCCAACCCAAAGTTGATCTTTGAGTGAAAGGACATAATGAGGCAGGTAGAGAAAGACATGATGTGTGAGAAACATTCATAGTCGAGGAAGTGATGGCCAGGACTTCAAATAGCTATTCTTTTCCAATGGCGTAAGTCTGTTCAGTCCCTGGGTCGATGACTCTAGATGAATGGAGCAGATCTTTCTTTCACAACCGGAAAATTGGCATAGTCTGGTTTAACCTTTATCCACAAACTCATAGGAAGTCTTAGGAAGCTATCAGATTCACCAAATATGGGCCTCTGCTGCCACCTAGTGTTAATTTCTCAGCTTAAAAAGGTAAAAACAGGAAGCTCTGTAACAAAAAATTTCACCTGGAGCTCCTTTGATCATTTCTATTTCAGGATTTCCAACTCTATCAAAGCCTTTTGTGGGTAAAAAAAGAGCGAATATATCCTCTATTTGTATTGCAAAAATATTTAAACTCTGTTGCAACTAATGTGTCCAAACTGTTTAGAGAAGGAAAACCATTTGATAATGATACAGATTGGCCCAAGCCTCTTAGAGCCAGCAATCTTTTGCTGGGGACTGTTTTTTGGATACCGATGTTAGATACGTTTTCTCCCTTTCTTTCATTTCTGAACTCTATTAGGAAAAGAAAAAAAAAATCAAGATAGTTTTGGGGTGCTCCCATCAACGATTCTCTTTAAATTAAGATAGTGGCAGAAGACAGTGATATCTGGCCCCAGGCCTTTAAACTAGGGTTAGTCTCAGTTTGGACACAGAAGTATTTAGCAGGGAGGGTGAGTTGGTGGAGCCAAACTTTCAATCTTCTGAAAGCACAGAGTGTGTGTGCTTTCCTGCGTGGGAATCCACAGCCAAGAGACCAAAGAGCTGAGCTCAATGAGGGAAGAGACATCATTTCTGTCTAATCGTCTTCTCATCCTTTATACTGTATCTGGGTAGCCAAATAAGGGTAGGACTAAGAGACTGATACGGAGGACTTCTCTGGTGGTCCAGTGGCTAAGACTTCACGCTCCCAGTGTAAGGGACTGGGATTTGATCTCTGGTCAGGGAACTAGATCCCACATGTTGCAACTAAGCCCCAGTACAGCCAAACAAATAAGTCTTTTTTAAAAAATAATTAAAAAGAGAGAGATTGTTAAAAGTTACATTAAGTTAGTGTTAGCTCAGTCGTGTTTGACTCTCTGCGACGCCATGGACCATAGCCTGTCAGGTTCCTGGATCGACAAGAATACTGGAATGGGTCACCATTTCCTTCTCCCAGGATGTTACTCTAAGAACACACCAGGCACACCAGCACACCAGGCTTCCCTGTCCATCACCAACTCCCGAGCTTACTCAAACTCATGTCCAATAAGTCGGTGATGCCATCCGACCATCTCATCCTCTGTTGTCCCCTTCTCCTCCCGCCTTCAATCCTTTAGGATGGGCTGGCTGGATCTCCTTGCTGTCCAAGGGATTCTCAAGAATCTTCTCCAACACCACAGTTCAAAAGCATCAATTCTTCAGTGCTCAGCTTTCTTTATAGTCCAACTCTCACATCCATACACGACTACGGCAAAAACCATAGCCTTAACGAGACAGACCCTTGTTGGCAAAGTAATGTCTCTGCTTTTTAATATGTTGTCTAGGTTGGTCATAACTTTCCTTCCAAGGAGTAAGCATCTTTAGTTGTATTTCAAAGTGATGGTCGACTTCACATTCATCATCTGTTCTTGAAAGTTTTAAGTGCTTTTCAATCACAAGTCTTACTGGAAAATACTGATAACCACCATAAGGGAAAGAGTCAAAGGACTAAAACTGGAACGAGACACTATATTCTGACATTAGTTTGAGCAGAGGGGGGACAGGAAAAGATTGTTCTCTGCAAATGACATGATTCCACTGAGGAACGTGATAGAACTTTTATCTTAATACAAATTAGCCAAATTACTACAAATCCCATGGTGCCATTACAGCAGCATTGATACAAACAAGTGAACAGAAGAGAGGGAACAAATTCAGATTTCCTCGGCCTCCTCCTTTATCAGCCTCCATGTACCTACTGCACCTAGTTATTCAGCCCACTCTGCAGAGTGGCTGACTTACCTCGACTCCAAGCCCAGGGTTAAACCTCTGCTTTCATTGCACAGGATCCAGGCTTTTCTTATGTCATGGTCTTTCATATCCAGTAACAGAGGGATGACCTTCACATAAACCTCATCTAAAAGTGTTCTGAAAATGGTTTGAACAAAACCCTCAGTAAGAAATGAATTTATACTGTGATCCTTTATACACATGTGCAAATGTGTATGTATACACTTGTAAACAAGTTACACAAAACAATGTTTATCCTAACTGGTACTTTCTGATTCTCTTCTACTTTCATTTTTTTTAAACTGTGGTTTTTATCCACTACATTGATTTCACAATCTATTAATGAGTCCTGACCTGCAGTTACAGTGATGTACAAGACTGTCATATTTTGAGACATGGAGTTATATTTCTTAAGGTAATCAATCTGGAATTGTATAATTCTAAGAAATAAATATAAATTTCAGTAGCAATATCGAAAAGCATTTCTCTTTCCTGAAGTGAAAGTCACTTAGTCGTGTCCGACTCTTTGCTACCCCATGGACTATACAGTTAATGGAATTCTCCAGGCCAGAAGGAGTGGGTAGCCTTTCCCTTCACTAGGGGATCTTCCCAACCCAGGGATTGAACCCAGGTCTCCCACACTGCAGGATTATTATTTACCAGCTGAGCTGCAAGGGAAGCCCAAGAATACCCTTCTCCAGTGGATCTTCCCTACTCAGGAATCGAACCAGGGTCTCCTCCATTGCAGGCAGTTTCTTTACCAACTGAGCTATCAGCTCTGAGAACGTTCTGGAGAACTGGTGGATGCAGATAAACATGGGTGGAAGCCTGTGAAGCAGCCCAAAAGAAGAATGAAAGCATTTATGGAAACTCGGCCAACCTGCACAACGGCAACAGGAGCCCCTCACAGCAATGCTGCCAGGTAATCTGAATTTCCTTTTGCTACAAGAAATGATTAAAAAAACCCAAATTCTTCAAGTTGGGAAGAACCTTAAATGTCAAGTTCTATTTTCTCCTCCTGGACAACAAAAGCAAGTCAGCGTTCCTTTGAAAATCTGAGCATTGACTTTGGTCCTATCCCAAAGAGTTAATTTCAATTAGAAGTAGAATTAAAAAAAGATTCACTAAAATATCACCTCTTTTTTCCCCCAGATGATTACTAGAATTTTATTAGCCAAGGGAAAGCAGCTGGAAGAGAAATAGCAAACAAAAAAATACATCTTAAGGATCCTTAAGTACATATTTATAATTTAAGTATCATATTTTAAAAGGCCATAGTCCATCAGTTCATTAAATGCCCAACTTATGTCACAGGTCCATTTGTCAACTGAAGTATTGTCCACTGTCCTTTGGCTCAACAGACTGTCCTTTACATTCGACCTTGATCTCTGTGATTGGCATCAGAAAGGATGCTATCGGTGGTTTGAGGTCAACATCTGACAGGTAAACACAGCTCTGGAGGCAGGTGTTTCCACCTGCCCGAGTCCTCTTCTACCGACATCCATGCCAGCAACAAACAGCCAAGAGTTGAGAAGGCAAAGGCTCAGGAACAGCCCACACCATGTCAGTCTTTGAGGGGAACGCACCCCAGTCCAGGTGGAGGTGGGCTCTGGAGCCTCGCTTCTGGCAGAGAGCCCATCAGCCAGCACTGATGGACCCTCTAGGACTTCCCAGAAAGCCCGAGGGCTGTGAGTCAGAAAGTGCTTTCAAGCAGGCAGTGGCACCCACAGCCGGTGGGACACACCTCCTGGGTCCGAAACCACTCCATCATGTGGCTGGTGTGGCCCCCGTGTCCACAGGCCAGGCAGAAGTTGGACGACCCTCGCACAGCCACGTGGCAGATGGCACACTGGAACGTGAAGCCTTTGCAGATGGCACACTGTGTGCCCCGGACCTCACTCCGGCAGTGGCTGCAGTACACGCCAAACTCTGGAGAAGGGTGGAGGTGGCCAAAAAAGAGACACAGTGAGTTTAGCTCTGCAAACGAGAACTGGGCATTGTGAGCAATAAAGATGTATTCATTCGGAGGATCTTATTAAGCCACAGCTGTTCAATTTTTTCAAATGGCAGAACCCCTGATTGCCTCTGTTATTTCCCTTCCCTAAGTAAATAGAAGCCTTTCACTGAGGCTCCTTTCATCTCAACACCCACAGATATTCATATCTCCCTCTTCTTTCACCCCTTACAGTAGAGGAAGGGTCCTGGGTTCTTCCTTCTATCAGAACCAGCTCCTCTGCTTCAAAACAACAGGCAGTCATAAAAATGGAGCAATAGAGACATTACATACACAGTAATTAAGGGAAATATTTCATGGTAGTTCCAGTTAAGGTAAATCCTGAGATAAACCGGTTTGAAAATCTTGATTAAAAATATCTATGTTTTCTTAAGCATAACTTAAAAAAAAATTTTATTGTAGTTGTTTTATATGTTGTTAGTTTCAGGTGTACAGCAAAGTGATTCAGTGACGCATATATTCATACTTTTTCAGACTCTTTTCTCATATGGGTTATCAGAATATTGAGTAGAGTTTCCTGTGCCACACAGTAGGTCATATTTGTTATCTACCTTACATATAGTAGTGTATGTATGTTAATCTCAAGCTCCTGATTTATCCCTCCTCCCCATGCTGCCCCTTCGATAACCGTAAGTTTGTTTCAATAACTGTAAGTTTGTTTCTGCTTGGTAAATAAGTTCATTTGCATCATTTTAAAAAAATTATGTTCTACATATGAGTCATATTATATGGTGTTTGTCTTTCTCTTGTCTGACTTACTTCATTTAGCACGATAATCTCTAGGTCCATCCATGATGATACACAAGTATTATTTCATTCTTTTAATGGCTGAGTAATATTCCAGTGTATGTACACACACACACACACACTCTACATCTTTATCCATTCCTCTGTCGATGGACACTTAGGTTGCTTCCATGTCCTGGTTACTGTAAATAGCACTGCTATGAACACTGGGGTGTTTGTATGTTTTCAAATTAGGATTTTCTCCAGATATATGCCCAGGAATGGGACTGCTGAATCATATACTAGTTCTATTTTTAGTTTTTTAAGAAACCTCCACATTGTTCTCCACAGCAGCTGCTTCAGTTTACTTTCTCACCAGCAGTGTAAGAGGGTTCCCTTTTCTCTACACCCTCTCCAACCTTTATCATTTTCATGATGGCCATTCTGACCGATGTGAGGTGATACCTCATTGTGGTTTTGATTTGCATTTCTTTAATAATCAGCAATGTTGAGCATCTTTTCAAGTGCTTTCTGGCAATCTGTATGTCTCCTTTGGAGAAATATCTGTTCGGATCCTGCCCATTTTTTGACTGGGTTATTAGTTTTTTAAATATTGAGCTACAGGAACTCGGAGGTTAATCCTTTGTTGGCTGCTTTGTCTGCAAATATTTTCTCCCATTCTGTGGGCTACTTTTTCATTTTATTTACAGTATCCTGTGCTGTACAAAAGCTTTTAAGTTTAATTAGGTCCTATTTGCTTATTTTTGTTTTCATTACTCTAGGATGTGGATCCAAAAAGACACTGCTACAATCTATGTCAAGAGTGTTATGCCTATGTTTTCCTCTAAAGACTTTCATAGCATCCAGTCTTACATTTAGGTTAAAATCCACTCGAGTTTACTTTTGTGTATGCTGTTACAGAAGGTTTTAACTTCATGCTTTTACAGGTAGCTGTCCAGTTTACCCAGCACTACTTATTGAAGAGGCTGTCTTTTCTCCACTATATATTCTTGCCTTCTTTGCCATAGATTAATTGGCCATGGGTGCATGGGTTTATTGCTGAGTTTTCTAAGCTATTACATTGATCTATATTTCTATTTTTGTGCCAGAATAAAATACCTAGGAATAAACCTACAGACAAAAGACCTGTTCTCTGAAAACTACAAGACACTCATGAAAGAAATCAAAGATCACACAGATGGAAAGATACAGCATATTCTTGGATTGGAAGAATCAATATTGTCAAAATGACAATACTACCCAAGGCAATCTACACTTTCAATGCAATCCCTATCAAGTTCCCAATGACATTTTTCACAGAACTAAAACAAAAAATTATTTAATTTATATGCAAACATAAAAGACCCTGAATAGCCAAAGCAATCCTGAGAAAGAAAAAACAGAACTGGAGGGATCAGACACCCTGATTTGTAATCAAAGGAGTATGGATTAGATACTTCCTGAACAACTTTAACCTCAAACCAGACTTTAAAGTCCTTTGTCCAGCCCAAGGAACCCAGCACAACCTTCCGAACAGGAGATGTCAAAAGGTCTAGCTGATTGATGGGCTGACATATCAGTTACATATCTCTGTGATTTATTTATTTATCTGAAAACTAATTTAAAGATAAATTGCAGGAGGCCATCAGTAATCTTTCCCTGATATACCTGCATGCCTGTAGATGCTCTGAAAAATATTATAAATTACCCAAACAGCATTTTGTGTACTTCATGTACATGTACCAAGAAAATCCTTATTAAAATAATCCTTTTATTCAACATTTAAATCTATGTATTATTTTGGTTTGTTTTAACTGAAACTATATTCACACAACTTAAAGAATCAAATTATTCTATACATTGTATTATCAAAACCAGCATGCCCTTCCACTCCCACACCCATCACTCCCTAGAGGAAATTCTTCCAACCCATTTAACTATTTCTTCTGTTTTTATCTATCTCTACACATGTTTATAAAATTATTTCTTTTTAAAAAATGTATTTATTTTCATTTGAAGGATAATTGCTTTACAATATTGTGTTGGTTTCTGCCATACATCAACAGGAATCAGCCATAGGTATACATATGACCCTTCCCTAGTTATTTCTTAATTGTCATATTTAAGCACTGTCTACTGACCTTCCCCCAGTGGAAGTTCTTTCACTCCCCAATTTCCCCAACCAGACTCATGGACCACTTGTTCCTCTTCTTCCCCATGCAGCTCTATGATCATTTGGTTGGATTAATACTGCTTTTACATTATTTGTCCAGGTAAGTATTCATCAAGCCAAACCACATGCCAAGATGACCTCCTTTCTTTCTTGCACATTTTGGTTTTCCTAGAAGTAGTCTTGTTTTTTCATTTAATTATGTACTTATTGACAATTTATCTCCAAACACCTGAGTCTTTTAGAAACACACTGAACACTGAGACACGCTAGGCACTTTTTCTCAGGGGCAACACAGGCTCCAGCCTGGACTGGGGTCTCCAGGTCTATCACGCACATCTCCCTTCATCATCGTCCTGACACCCTGGTTTCCTGGCTTTGCATCTATTCCTCCTCCTTAGACAGGCTGAAGGTTTGCTCTTACCCTTAAAAGGCGAGCTGGGTATAGAACTCTAGGTTAGACGCTAAGGGATTCTCGAGGATCGCTGTTCGAGCCCAGGGAAGGCACTGCTGCACTGCTGTTGGCAGCTTCAGGATCTTCAGCAGCCTCACTGCTCCCAAGAAGTGTGATGCTACTCGTACCCCTATCCTTTGCAGGCGACTCATCTTCTCTCTCTGGAAACTTCCAGGATCTTCTCTAGATCCCCGGCTCTTTCTTCATTCATATACTAGCTACGTAGCAGCCCCTTTATCAGGAAATGTGTCCACCTTTTCTAGACAGTGAACTTCCAGTTTTCTGCTGGGGGAGGGGAAGGGTGAAAACTGCTTTGCAAAATAGGAGTGGGGATCTGGGGACCCTATAAAGGCCATCATATAAGGCTCCTATTTCTGACCTCACCTTCCTGCTGCTTGCGGAA
The DNA here is from genome assembly GCA_006408695.1 of Aepyceros melampus. Lineage (NCBI taxonomy): Eukaryota > Metazoa > Chordata > Mammalia > Artiodactyla > Bovidae > Aepyceros > Aepyceros melampus. The sequence goes on from SJXQ01001132.1 coordinate 218,563, forward strand.
GTTCTGGGTACTTGTAATTCCTGAAACATCTGGGGGTTCTGCCATGTGTGTTGGGCTTCCCTGGTGGCTCAGACGGTAAAGAACCTGCCAGCAATGCAGGAGACCTGAGTTTGATCCTTAGGTCAGGAAGATCACCTGAAGAAGGAAATGGCAATCTGTTCCAGTATTCTTGTCTGGAGAATTCCATGGACAAAGGAGCCTGACGAGCTACAGTCCACGGGATTAGTTACATGGGGTTATCGATGTGTGTTACTGTTTTTCTGCCTGCCAGTTCAGCATTCAGCTCCCTCTCTGTAAAATCAGCTACCATTAACTATCTGTAACCCAGGTCCCAAATTTTATTGCCAATATTACTTTTCCTTGCACAGCTGTGTCTTTTCATAAAAGCTCTATGTAGACACTTCAGCAGGGTCTGGGGGACAAAGGAAATCAAAATGTGTTCAGTCTGTTCTTTATGTCTCTCTTTTGTGTCACTCTTTAGAAAATACCTCTTAACTTCTTTCATATCATAGTCTTGCTTTTCCTCAAAACACACTAGTATCTCGTTCAAAGTCTGTTTCTGGTTCTTTCTCCAAGACTCAAGCTCCAACTACTGGTTTCTCTCAAGGCCCAGAATCAGTGGGCTCTCTTATTTGACAGCCATTCCACCCCACAGTTCCCAGATAAATGCACTCAATGCTCACAGCATGAATACCATCAACATGCTAAATATTCCCACATTCCTAGTTTTAGCCCTAAACTTTCCTTTAAGTTCCAGACTCATACCCAACTGTCTACATGATTTCTGCAGTTTGAACTTCAACATTTCCTACTATTCCAAACTGAGTTTTCAACTTTCTTCCAATCTTTTCTAATCTTAGAATATGGCATCGCCATTTCCAGTTCAGGCTAGAAACTTAGGATCATTTAAGCTTTGTCTCTTCCTCAAGCCCACATCCAACTTGTTAATAAGAAATACTGATATTGAGTGTACCCCTGAAACGCATTTTTACTTCATCCATCTCTCTCCACCTCCACTGATAACACCTGAGACCAGGCCATCCTTCTCTCTCTGACCACCTTAACAGACTTCAAATGCCCTGTCTGCCTCTACTTCCATCCTCCTCCCATCCTTTCTTCCTATAATAGCCAAAGAAACCCTCTTGCAGTGGAAACTGGAGCTTACCACTTCTTCCAGTTGTCCGCTGCTGGGTGGAGCTACACTCCCTCACTGTTAGTTTGGCCTACACTCCCTCACTGTTAGTTTGGCCTCACTTCTCTTTTTTTTGGCCGCACCACACAGCTTGCAAGATTTTAGTTCCCTGACCAAGGATTGAACCCAGACCCACAACAGTGAAAGCAGAGTCCTGACCACTGGACTGTTAGGAGAGTCATATCACTTACTTCTTAATGTCCTTTGAAACTCACCACTGGACTTAGAATACAGTCCAAGTTCTTTACCATGACTTTCAAGTCCCTGACTCTCCTGTGGTCGTTTCACAGCGCTCTTCTCACTCACTGTGGTCTAGCACACTGGTCTTCCTTCGCTTGTTCAAATTAACAGTTATTTCCCCTGTGGGGCTGCTCCTGGGTGGGATGCCCTTCGTGAGACTCTCCTCCTGCACAGGCGGCTCTGTCCTGTCCTACGGACCTCGGCTCCTCAGAGAGCCTTCCCAGTGCAGCTAAAACATCTGCTAAAATTCTCCCTCCCTGCTCCCCTGACCCAATATCCTTTTTGCTTGCTCATAAATGCTGGTCACAGCTTGTAATTATTTTTCTCCCCTACTGGCCTAGGAGTTGCCACAAAGGAGGAGTGTGCTAGCACCGCGACTAAGAGGAGTCTGATAAACATTAGCTGAATAACTGAATAAATGTCGCTACTGCCAATCAATATCTGAAGATTGGACAGACAACTTCTTCCTTTACAATGAAAATGTAATTGTCTCATGAAATGCCAGGGTTTTCAATAACTTAAAACAGACTCAAAGTACTTCAGAAATTTCCACTTATAAATGAGACACTGGAACTTCCAAGGATTATGTTATGGACACATTAAATGACAGAACCTTTCAGAGAGTGATAAGAACAGAAAGAAATTCATATCTACCAATGCCTTTGTGAGGATCAGGAGGACAGGAGACAAACTTCAGCACTTCAGCTCGTTTCTCCCTCAGACCCCAACGGTAGAGGATTTCTCCATAGCATTTCTTAAAGTCATCAAATTGCTGGGTATTAGCGGGGTCCAGAAGCCTGGATCAAATTCAGAACACATCTGGTCAGTTTCTTTACGAGAAACAAGTTTGATGCCAAATGGCACTTAATATACCTCTTAGGCTTCCCTGGTGGCTCAGATGGTAAAGAATCCGCCTGCAGTGCGGGAGACCTGGGTTCGATCCCTGGGTTGGGATTATTCCCTGGAGATGGGCATGGCAACCCACTCCAGTATTCTTGCCTGCCTGGAAAATCCCCATGGACAGAGGAGTCTGGTGGGCTACAGTCCATGGGGTCGCAGAGAGTCGGACACAACTGAGCGACTAAGCACAGCATATACCTTTCTTAAAAGCAGGAGTCCCAATGTGGGAAGAATCTAAGCATCACAGAACTATAGCTCCTGGCTGGAAAGGTCATTACCTTTTATTTTTATCATGCTGATCACGCTCTCGCTCACGAGGATCACTGTAGGTCAGACTCCCAAAGCGGATTTCTCTGGTGAGGACTCTCCCCAAGGTGAAGATATGTGTTCTGTTTCTCTTCCCACTGAAGAAAATCAAATGGGAAGGGAAGATGGAAATCAGAGAAGGCATGGGAAATAACCTGAAAACTCTCATGACACGCATGTGTCCCATTTACTTCCTGGAAGGAAAATAAGCTAAGCTGAAGATTCCGAGAAGTCCTAGAACTAAACAGAACGCTTTCCTATCCTTACCTTTCTGTCTAGGTATTTACTATCAACGTAACTTGATAATTAGGTACACACACAATGATTAAGCAAATTATAAGAGTGATATAAATTATTAGGCAGGCATTACTTATTTTAAAAAACTCTTTAAATGGCATGAGAAAATGCTCAAGATAAAATAAAAAATAGAACATAAAATCACAAACATAGAAAGATCTGCCTCCTTCCCCCACCCCCAACATACACACACACACAGACACACACACACACACACACACAGACTGGAAGGAAACATCCTGGAATGTTAACAGATCTTATTTATTTCTAGGTGGGGAAATCAACCATTAGTATTTTCTCCACCAACATTTGTTTTCTTCACTGGGCAAATAGTACTTCTGTAATCAACAAAATTAAAATCATTTTTAAAAAGAAATTTTAAAAATCCAGAAAACACATATACACCTACTGGTTAAATAGACCCTTACGGCCAGGTGGGACTGGGCTCAGCTTCACTTCTCCATCCTGAAGGAGGTTCGTGGATAGGGCAGTAACAGGCAGTGGCAGGCGATGGGGAAGGGGCTTGTGCAGCACAAAGGATAAGGTCTGGGGCTGGCAATGGACGATGGGAAGGCCCACTGCCAGTTTCTCAAGGTCATAGGATGGGAAGTAACCAAGCAAGGCAGAGACAGCAGAAACCAGCCTGCTCAGACACAACAGCCCATGTCTCAGCCCCTGCTGACTGTGCTATCTCCACCATACTCAATTTAAAGGTCAATGAGGGGACTTCCCTGGCAGTCCAGGGGTTAGACTTGGCACTTTCACTGCTGGGCCAGGGTTCAATCCCTGGGTGGGAGACTGAGACCCTGTAAGGTACACAGTACAGCCGAAAATTAAAAAGTACATACATACGTACAAGGGAAAATATGAAGAATACTCACCAGCTAAAGATCACACATTAAATCACACACCACACTGAAAGCATAGAACCTCAGCATGGGCTAAGGCAGTTCCGTACTGACCTATGTTCCAGCCACCAGTGTTGAACCCCGGGTCGGACAAGCTCGAGCAGGAACCTGAGGATGTAAAGCTGGGCTGCAATGAAAGCAGGAGCAGCGTGAGAGTGCCGCTTCCCATGACGGCTCACCTTTGCAAAAAGCCAGATTCAGACCAGGAAACCCCAGCTTACATATCGACTGTGGGACACCACAAGGTTAGCTGAGCGGCTGGGAAAAGGTCCGAAAGGGTTTGGTATCCCCTGCGGTCGAGATAGAAAGCAGGAGCAGTGTGAGAGTGCCGCTTCCCATGACGGCTCACCTTTGCAAAAAGCCAGATTCAGACCAGGAAACCCCAGCTTACATATCGACTGTGGGACACCACAAGGTTAGCTGAGCGGCTGGGAAAAGGTCCGAAAGGGTTTGGTATCCCCTGCGGTCGAGATTGGGCTTCGAACACGCTGCAGAGCATGGCCAACGTCTGCACGTCCCGGAGCCGGCAGTAATGAGCCAGTCTGGAGAGAAAGGGGCACGACAGAAGTCGTAAGAAGGCACGGGGGAATGATGACTGTCGCGACTGCGGCAGGTTGTTCCCATCGGGGAAGGAAGGGAGAACTGTTTTAAAAACTAACTTTATTGAAGTGTAGTTGATTTACAACGTTGTGTTAATTTCCACTATACTGCAAAGTGCTTCAGTTATATATATATATACATTCTTTTTCATATGCTTTTCCACTATAGTTTATATAGAATGGATAAACAACAAGGTTCTTACTGTATAGCACAGTGAACTATATTCAGTATCCTATGATAAACCATAAAAGAAGAGAGAATTCTTGATTCTGCCTCAAAAGCCCCCATCAGGAACAAGAGCTTTCCAGAGATCCAGCAGCTTGATCGACTTGTTTTGGAATAACACATATCAGAGTTATCACACATGACCTAGATAACCCATCTGAAAGGCATCCAGGCCTGGGCTCAGACTTGAATGAAGTTTCTCCAAGAATCAGGGAGACTCAACTCACATCTGAGTGAGGCCTCCCCAACACCACAGAGGCATCACACTGCTTTCTGGGGGTTTCCTAGTCCTCCATTCATATAACCTAAGGCTACATGAAAGTGCTCAGAGAAATGGGGAGCAGGTCAGACTCCAGAGGTGGCATTATGAGTCTGAGCTATTAAATAAGAACAACAGGGAACAATTTTATTACCTCTTAGGTCCTCACTTTCCCCTTTGCTCCTTTCAGGACAACTGACCCAGAAGGTGAGGTAGAGATCACAGGAACTTGGCCTTTGCAAGGAATAGTATCAATACTTTCCTAACAAGCAAAGTCTAATAGTTTTAAGGTGTTTTCATACTTTCTCATGAGCCTCCTAGGAAGTGGGTAGAACAAACATCATTATCCTGTGTTACCACGAGGCACTTGAAGAATGAGCAAGCACCTCAGATCTCGCCTCAAGTAGGTAAAGCGAACCTCCACCTGAAGGAAGGAGAGCGTCTCCATCTCTCTTCAGGACCTGGGCCTCCCTGTCGTGGAGGCTCCAGTGATTTTTCCTGGCTGTAAATAATTTTGCATGTTGTATTTCCTATTAGTCATACGTTAGTGCAATAAATCAAACTCAGTATTTTCATAAACTGTCTAGTAGGGTGAACACATCATGGCCTTTGGAAAACACAAAGCCAACATGCTGTTCTCTAACCTGCTCTCAGCGGGGAGGTTCTACAGCACCTCAACAAATTTTCTACCTCAGGAGCTCTGTGTTCACACAGATACAACTTCTGGGACAAAGCGTAACTCTCTCAAGGATATCTGAGTCTAAAATCCTCGTGATAAATGGAAAATATTGTATAGTTCCTCCTGTTCTAAGAAATCAGTTCTGCACAGAAGTTACTGCAACTTTAAAAGGAAAGGTCTCACTTCCTCTTCTCACATCTCAGGGCTTTGTACTTTAGACAATAACACTGAAAGCGTTTACAGACCTAAAAGTGACACCATTCATTTTCCTCACTTTTAGCTCTCAAAACCTACAGGGACTCCAGCAGTTGTCGCCCAAACGGATGTCGAGCCCAGGGTGTTTCCAAATCTGGGTCAGACTTCGGACCAAGGCAAAGATCCGTAGCTACTGCGGCCAGCGACCAAACCTGGACAGATCAAAGAGAAAGAGCCACACTCAGACTGGGGAGCAGAGGACCAGGAACCAGGAAAGAACCACCCCCCTACCACCACCTCCATACATAGCCTAAAGCCTTGCTACTCTGGGGGCGGCCAAAGCTGGGGACGGCCAAAGCTGGGGACGGCCAAAGCTGGGAGCTTATTGAATGCAGAGTTTGAGGCTATGCTCCAGACCTACTGAATCAGAATTTGCATTTCTGCAAGATTCTCAGGGGACTTGTATCCCCATCTGAAAAGCTAGCCCCAAAAATCTTTATGAAGCAGACTTCAGAGAAAGACCCTATACAGTAACTTCCATGGGTTGCCTATTTAACCAATGACTCGTGTGTCTTTTTCTGCTGCTTCATTAGTGAAATGGCAGGGGGGAAAAAATGCATTCAATATCACACTGAAGATCTGTCCTTTCTCCAAATAATGAAAAACTTTTCATTATGAAAGTTTCAGTATACTCTCTGAAGCTACAGAAAAATAGGCCAAGACCCAGCTTTCTTTTTGTTGACATCAAATGTGAGGAATATCTCCAAATTTGAAATCTCACGGGACTTGGACTCATCAAGCAGAAACTAAAATCCATAAGGTGTCTATTAAATCTAAGATTTAGCACACCCTAAACACAAATACATGACACCATCAACAGAGCCCCCATCCCCTCTGTACCTATAAAAATGGAATACATTTTTGGAAAATTTTTCTTAGTATTATATGCCCACTAACTGGAAAACACTATTAGACTCTGATAGAAACGAAAGGAAAAAGATACAGACTTTCAATCAGGAGTTTAAAATAGAAGAAAAAAAAAAAAGCAAATAAAAACACTTAAAAACAGGAACAGAAACACATCAGATATGTAAAAAAAAAAAAAAATCAACTAAATTGTGTGGTTCCAATAACACCCATGAGTATTGGTTCAAATGAAAAACATTCATTTCTATGATCAATGGCCCAGCTGGATGGTTGCTGGAAGAAGTTCAGAGGTTTCTGGGATAAGAAAGGACTTTTACTATTCTGGCTGACAACTTGGGCCCATTATTTCCTCATTTATAATACATGTTTCCTAAGTGCCTTCAATGGATATAGTTGATACGTAGGTTTATTTCTGCAAATCTTTCTTGCAAAGCAGCTGACACATCATCTTCAACACGTGAATAAAGAATAAAAAAAACTCTCCAGCATTAGCACTGATGTTGCTCCCAGCCCATTAAGCAAGACCATACCACAGTGATGACTGGAACTGCAAGAATAGCAGCAATCATTTGCCACATATGGGGTATTTACATTTACGAGATACAGGTATGGAAATTGTACTTTTATTACCTTACTGAGTTCTCATAAGGACCTCAAAAGCAGAAGTACTGTTCCTATTTTAGAGTTGAGGAAATGAAGTTCAAAATGATTAGGCAGCTGCCTAGGATCATACAACATGGAAGGGAAAGAGCCAGATGCAAATCCAGGGGTGTCTGAGCCCCAGGAAAGGGTCTTTCCACTTCACTTCACTTGGACTAGCCTGACCTTCCAAATCAACTCTGCCATAAAAGTACTGAAAATTTAAAAGAAAAAGAGAAAAAAAAACACTGTAGGAAATAACTTTTCCTCAGAGAATGTCTTTCTAGAATGTAAACCAATCTTCTCATCAACCCTATGAGGTAATTATTCTTGTGGGTCTCATTTTACAAATACACACAGTGGATTAGAGAATCTGAAATTTGCCCAGGGTTACACCACGAGAGAGCAGAGTTGGGCTGACACTTCCTGTTAGAAATTCCCCACTAGTTCCAGTACTTTGTTTTGCCTTCTCAATGTTTGTAGAATTTTAGGTGGCTCAGTTCTTAAAGAAAAACATTAAATTCATGACTGTAAGTTTTACTTAAAAGGGTCTGAAGCAGAGACTTGATGGTGTTTGCTGCTGCTACTGCTAAGTCGCTTTAGTCATGTCTGACTCTGTGCGACCCCATGGACAGCAGCCCACCAGGCTCCCCTGTTCCTGGGATTCTCCAGGCAAGAACACTGGAGTGGGTTGCCATTTCCTTCTCCAATGCATGAAAGTGAAAAGTGAAAGTGAAGTCGCTCAGTGGTGTCAGACTCTTAGCAACCCCATGGACTGCAGCCCACCAGGCTCCTCCGCCATGGGATTTTCCAGGCAAGAGTATTGGAGTGGGGTGCCATTGCCTTCTGGGAGACAAAAGGAAATCTTGAGATTTTTCAATCAGATAAAAATCAAGGTAAAGGGTAATTTGGTGGTTAAGACTTTGCCTTTCAGTGCAGGGGGTGCTGATTCCATCCTGGTTCTGGAGCTAAGACCCCACATGCCTTGGGGCCAAAAAGCAAAACATAAAACAGAAACAATATTGTATCAAATTCAATGAAGATTTTAAAAATGGTCCACATCAAAAAAGAAAAAAAATACTGAAAGGAAAAAAAAATTTTTTTTAAATCAAGGGAAGGCCTTAGTCCTGGGTCATTTGGAAGGCTACAAGGAAAAAACTAAGCAGACAGGACAACAGCTAGTATTGTCCACTGCTCAATCTAATCTGCACACTAAAGAATAAAGGGTGGAATAGAATGCAGACTAGTGGTTGGAAAGGGCTGGATGGAGGAGTGAGCCTTTACAGGGTAATGGAAATGTTCCAAAATTGCTCGTGGTAATGACTGCAAAATGCTGTGAATATACTGAGGCCACTGAATGGTACATCTTAAATGAGTGAATTGCATGGTCTCTAGACTACAATCTCAATAAAACTATTAAAAAAAAATAATGACACTGAGAACTCCCTTGCGGTCCAGTGGTTAGGACTCTGTACTTTCTGTGCTGAGGGCCTGGGTTCGATCCCTGGTGGGAAACTAAGATCACAAGTTGTGCAATGTGGCCAAAAAAAGAAAGGAAAATCAACAACAGAAAAGCCCACCAACACAGGTGCAACATGCTAAATGCACTAACGTGTTCCTGCAGAAAGGAAGCAAATTTAAATTTTGTAATATAACCTCATATTTTGGGACTGAACATATCTCCATCTTAAGGACTGCCTTTGTAAACCTTGTATGAAATGATGCACTTTTAAAAGTAAAAACGAAACAGAACTGAGGGTGCAAATGGCAAAGATTAAGATATCCAAGTTTATTAACTATCACCATGCACTAGAAAAGAGTTGTTACAAAAATACTTAGTAAATGTTTTAAGACTTTCTCAACTAAGCACTAATAAGAGAAATACCCAAGAATTTAGAACGTTGCAATAGCCCTAGAGTTTGGCAAAGAAAATGGGAAAAAATTTACAAAATAGGAGGCACACCTTAAAATGTCACTAAACCATAACCATAAAGTGAATAGAAATTGATCCAAAAGAAAAATCCAAAATTCCAACAAAAGGGATGGAAAATACCTGGACAAGATCCTTCCTTCCAACAAGCAAGGCAGAAGCAGCATTCTTCTGACACGTTTCTTGAATATCATTCACATTCAATCTGAAATTTAAAAGGAATTAAAAAGCTGCTTTCTAACTGACTTCTAAATCAGCTACTTCTGGCTTAACAAATAAACTAAAAACTGTCTCTTTAGGTTGTCACTCAAAATGTTGTATTTGTATTGGCCTTAAACTCCTTTTCTACATAATATGCAGTAAAAGCTTATCTTACCCAACATCACAGCTGAGGTTACACTGTGAGTTCAGGCCTAGGGAAGGTGAAATTGCTCACCTCTTTGAAGTCAGGGAAAGAGGCCAGACTCAAAGACCAATTTGCCAGCCAGCTTTCCTGGGGAGTTCCCTAGGCTTAAGGGTTGAATAAAACTTGATTTAAATGTGTGTAATACCAACTGCAGTTTCTAACACAAGGGGTAATATGCTCTGTACATACAACAAAAGAAATATTTTTTGTTATGCATTCAAGTTCTGGAAGAAGGGGAACCACAGGCCAGCAGCCTCTGTGTGCTTGCCATTCACCTCCCACCTCCCTTCAACCAAAGTGGCTCTGCTATTAAATGTTTTATATACTGAGTACAGGAGGCAGAATTCTAAGACTGTACCCAAGATTGCTGTATGTGCCTTGTATAAAGCAGATCTCTCAACTCTTTAAATAGGGGTGAGACCAGTAAATATTGATGGGATATCACTCCCATAGTTGTTAAAAGGGAGATTCTCCTGGATGGGCCTGACCTAAACAGACGAGATCTTAGAAAGAAGCTGAAGCATCAGTGAGACACTCTTGCTGGTCTCTGAGAAGATGAAATTCCCCGAGTTCTTTGCTGCAAGGAACTGAATTCTGCTAACAACCTCCATGGGTTTGGAAGAGGACCCTAAGCACTGGCTAAAACTGCCACCCGGCAACTTCATGACTTTAGTCTGGGGAGATGAGAGCAAGGACCAAGGTAAGCCAAGCCCAGACTCCTGACCCAGGGGAACTGTGACATAATAAATACATGTTACTTAAATACTAAGTCTGTGGTAATTTCGCTATCCAGCAGAAGAAAGCTAAGGCACTGAACTTCTCCTAAAACTGCTCTTGAAGAAAAGATTCCAATACCTCAAAAAATAAATAGGGAGCTCCCTGGCAGCCTAACGGTTAGGACTCTGGGCTTTCACTGCGGTGGCCTGGGTTCAATCCCTGGTCAGAGAACAGAGATCCCACAAGCCACAGAGCAGCCAAAAAATAAAATGAACAACTCTGATACTCATGTCTAAGTGAGAAGCACTGCATAGTTGAAATTCTGAACTTACATGTATAGTTCTCCCAATGACTTGTGAACTGGAAGAAGGCAAGCAATATCCTGAATGATCACTTTCCCAGCAGCCTTGATTGGTCGATTGCCAGAGTCTGATCCTTCACGCTTACTTTTCCATCTCCTTGATTTCTGGGGGAGATGACAAGATATAACTAATGGGGACTTTGATGAATGGAAACCTACACTTGCAGAGCACATCATTGCTGGGTCATTGGTAATTTGCAGAGACTTTGCATTACATCATGCCCACAATTAAATGAATCAGCATCTGTAGGAAATAAAAAGGATGACAAAGGGCATTGAGCTCATGGTCCAAAATCCTAACAGTAAAATAAGCACCTACTGCAATGCTACATACATTCTGCAGGTGCTCAAAAATAAATACCTTGAAGCCAAAATTTAAAAAAGAAAGAAAGAACAGCAGGTAAATACGTTAGTATAAGACCACAAAAATGTGGGAGAAGAGCAACTTTTAAGGTTGGGTTCAGTCCTAGGTTGAAAATTCTTGCTTTAAATTAATCAAAGTGTTTTTGTTTTTTTTTTTTCCCTTTTCAGATAGCTTTAATCAAGCTTGTTGAAATTTAATTCAGCACAGTAGTGTAGGGTCTGCAAACCTTCGTCTATGGGAGGTAGACACAGAAACTTAGTGCTTCAAGGAGAATTTCCCTGTTTCTCCTAGCAGATCTGAGTTATTTCTAAAAGCGATCATTTAGAACGTCAAAAATACCTGAGCAGAGGGACCTGGGTAATGAACATGGACAATCAGGAGCAATTATCCTATTTCCCCAGAGCCTTCCCTACAAAGGCCTGCAGAGAAGTCTGTATGTGGGAAATGAGAGATGTCTTAGAGAATGAGAATTATGAGAGTGTAGCCCCATCTGGTATCTTCAAAATGACGACCAGCCAAGGGAACAATAATCTATTTTATTTTATTTCCAGAAGTTAGAAAGGGGGTCAACTAAGCGATTTAACTCAGGAGGGAAGTGACACATTTATTAACAAAGGAGGCAAAAGGAGCTCATGAAAGGGCCCGGCTATATCACCAGGGCAAGGTTTACTGGTCTTATTGCCACATGCCCCCAGCGCACTTCTCTTTTGCGGTAAATGCAGGCTCTGGTCACTCTTCAATCACTTGGTAACTGTGGCCTCAGGACAAGCTCTGGGGTTCCAATGTCACAAGTTTAATCAACAGACAATGAAAAGGTGAGAGTGCAAAGTGTCACCTGGAAAGGTGCAATTTAAAAATCTCTAATTTTTCTAAATGTCCATAAACTCTCGGGCATGCAGGTTAGATAACTACTTAGATGACTCACAGATAAATTCCTTTTCCACCAGTGACTTTGATACAATCACTCTCCGATAAATCAGTGATTGTCTGATTCACGCATTTCTAACCACTGATGTCCCATCTAACCCCTAAAGTTGTCCAATCATGTAATTTTCTATAGGATCAGTAAGTGGCACGGAACCTACTAAATCCAGGAAACCTAGAGTCAGTGCATGACAGGTAAAAGCAGTTTAGCTGAAGTATCTGAATTTTTCATAGTACTTTGTAAACATATATGCATCAGTTTGGATACATATATATAAACATATGCTATCAACCTCAACCCATTTGGTTTTAGAAGCAATTCAGTTATTAATACTATGTATCCATACACAAGTCACTATTCTGCAATACAAGAAGCTACAACAATTATTAGCAGGTAGCCCTTCAATTCTTTGTTGGCCCAGCTTATTTTCTAAAGAATCCTTATGTGGGTGCAAATAAGGGGCGATTGTGCTAATGACCGAAGAGCTTGTCAGGATGGGCTGGAGCCAGGGAGCATTCCCTGACACGAGGCCATGCCATCGCGAGTGCCCTGAGTACTAGGACTGGTTTTCGGGAGGGACACTCGATGTCCACCAACCCAGCAGTGAGAGGACAAAACAACACGGTTAACTAGAACGGGTAGGGCATAAGTCCACAAACTCACTTCACTGTGACTTTTATCCAGGTTTCTGGGAGTTTAAAAATCCCAAGAAACGACACACCCGCAAGATCCCACATAATCAGTCATCTCCAGTGAGATTTAGGGTACTGGATTTTTTTTTTTTTAAAGAAAAAAAACAAAAAACATTTACACTCAACAGTTTCCATCTGGAGCCAAATAGGATCCATCAATTGGGTCTTCTGGATTGGTAGAAAGGCTTCTAACACTGCTTTCCAAGCACTGACTCTGGCTCCTTATTACAAAGAGCAAAGAAGAAACCCTTCAACAATTGAGAATTTCATACCAGCTCCATTTAACTGAATAGTGGAAGTCAATGGAGGATTCATGAGAGATGGGGTCTGCAGCGTTCAGACCACACTGAAACATCCACAATTTCTTGACTTTTTAAGCAAACCTAATGAAAGCATAATAATAATTAAGGTCCATGTGCCCAGAGTGATTCAGTTGCAAATAGACTAGTTCATGTAAGAGTGTTTTCTTAGCAAAGAATCAATTTCAGAATGTCAAAATATTTGAGCAGAGGGACCTGAGTGATGGACATGGAAGAAGACCACAAGCAACTGTCCTGTCTCCCCAGAGCCTTCCCTACAACGGCACATAGGACCCGGTACCTGGGAAGTGACAGAGTCCCGGACTTGACCAATGAGGACATGAGCTTACTCAAGGCTGCACTCCTAGAGCTGAGATTTGAACACAGGTGTCAGGCTGCTAAGCCCATACTTGTTAACTATTTTTAAAAGTATGATTTTAAAACGGGGGGAATTAAGTCCTAAGCTACCTGTTAATACATAAACAGTTTTGGTCCATATAAAAATAGATCAATTTCTGCACATGAGATCAATAACTGATTCTAGTGAGGCCTGTTCAACATACCATCTTCTAATTATGCACAAGACACTTCTCTGCCAAGCACTGGGCTGAGCTCTGCGGAGTCAGAGCAGTGTGCTAGAGACGGGCAGAGGCAAACTGCTCCTGAGGCTATCAGGCTTCACACACCAGGCTCAGACAAAGTTGCTGTGTTCCAGGCTGGGCTCACAAGCCTGTACCTCAAACTGTTTAATTTCCTTTTGGGATTTGTTAGGATTGGACACTTCCAGAGAGAAGAAAACTCAGGGTCCAAAGAGATGCTTCAGGGCTCTGCTCCCATTTGCAGTCTTGGATAAAATAGGTAGAAACAAGTCCATGTGAGTCATCAATTAATTAGTCTTTGATGAAAATGCAGAGACAGTGGTCTGGGCACTTTCTGCAACTACCCATAAATTAAATTACAGAAACCACAGTCTGTATTTCCTGGGACTTCCTTATCAATTTCTTGAGAGGCTTCCAGGTGCTTCTCTGTTTGATCTATACTAATGTACAGGGAATACTTTACATAAGATGCCTTTGAGCCTATAATAGAAGGAGAGTCCCCAACATAGGATCACCCTAATGACAGTTGCCACCAAGAATCAAACTGCAGAGACAATAAAGGGACAGCTCTTTTTGTTCATTTAATCCAGCAAGAATAACCAGAAAACATTATTGAAAAATCTTTAAAGGGGAGGTGTCACAAAATTTTTTTGCTTTAATTTTGGGTGGGGTTGATGGTTTTTAAATATGAGCTATCTCCCATTAAGCTACGAGGCCACTCAGTAATCCTGTCTTGGGCCAGTTATTCTAGGGATTCAAATCCAACAAGGCCGCCTAAATGAAGAGGCAGTAGATCTCAAATCAGGTGTCAGGGCCTAGGTCCCTGTTGCTCCCTAACAAGCGTGGACAGTGTTTCAGGGTGTTCCCTCCAGTGCTTTGGCAACAAAAATGGTTCGTATCTTATCCACACCTCCCCATGACTTCTTTGCCCTAGTACCTTGCTGGTGATTTTAGGATAATTTATCTGGTCTGAGTCACTATCAGGTGATGACAACCATGGTACACTGGGACGAGGTGTGGCTGACCTTTCCAAGTGAGATAAAGGTACTGGGCCCCAAAGCCCCCTAAACCTCCTGCATTGCTCCAGTCCCACTCTGATGGGCTTAAATGTAGATACTTTTCTGTGCAGTAAAATCGATACCTCTGGGAGGCAAAGGACTCTGCATTTCTCTTAGGTCATCTCAATGCCCCATCAATAGAAAACACCCCTTCCCCACAGATTTCATGAGCAGGAATCAAGGGAGGAGAGACAAAGCAAGACAGACAAGTTATCACACAATGAGACCGGGATGCTCCTCTGAACAGACCAAGAAGGTGTTCATGGAATTAGAGGAAAGAGGACAGCGAGGACTGGGGTGGGGAGAGAGGGGCGAGGAGGGAGGCACTGGTGCAGAGAGCACTGAATGACAACCAATAGCCAGCTTGCGACTGAACCACCAGTGTTACTGCTACAATCGGAGGCAACATTGATGCCAATAAATGGGTTAAATGTAAAACAGCCCAAGAATAAGCCACCAACTGCTTCGCAGCAACCCCATCAACAATGCATAATAATCAGCAGAGTGGGAAGTGAGTCAAAATGAGTTCCTGTTTAAATAGCAGCGGGAGCAGGGACTCCTGGAAAATCAGTGGAAACACAGCAGTTGGGTTGGTAGGACAGGCTCTCTGAGGAAAGGTGGCCAGAGAGGCGGCTCCACCTCCAAGGTACTGGGCAGCAGCAGCACTTGCTATCAGGGTTCCTGATTTCAACTGGCTTTTATATGAAAAGGCTACAATCCCCCTATAAGGAAATTTACACAAAAGCCTCAAGACTGCTGCCTTGCACAGCCTGAGGTCATTATGGCACGACTGAAACATGAAGCGGGTGGGAGAGGAAGACAGCAGAGGAGAGAGTCAGCGAGAGAAAAGGAAAAGAAGATGTCCATTGCAGAAGTTCTACTGTCAATGCAAAATGTTGATGGCAAGGAAAAAAATTTGTTCCAGGAAATTCCTGAATGATTAAAATCTAGCTTCAGTGTCACGCCAAGGAAGCAGGTGGGCACTTCCCTCTTTGAACTCGATAAGCAAGACGATAAAAACAGAGACAGAATGGCAGAAGCCTCTTACATCTTCCTCTGCTGCCCCGCCATGCCAAACGTGGGCTTTTGAAAGCTCTGTGAAATTATACAAATACTCCAAGTGAAATCAGGTGAACTAAAAGGCTTATCATCAGGGTTCTTTCTAAGAAATCTAGCATTTAGCTTTATTTTCAAAGAAGTCTACTCACAATCCTTAGTGATATCAGTATTCAACTATTTGAAACTGATAGAACCAGGAGCAGTCCCTGGGGCCTGACTCCTCTAAGAGTGAGAAATTGATTATGCTGGTCCTAAAGACCAGCCAGCCTGTCATTTCAGGTTCCTCAAAGCCAGGCAGGTGGCATTTTATTCTTGGGCCTTTGGGCAGAGACAAGATTAGTTAAGAAGAGCATTTGACAGCGCACAGTACCGGGAAGTCGTTAATTGCTTGTATGGACCAACGTCGCCGGGCAGAGCGAGGAGACATCTGTGCGTGAAAACGTTACACCCAGGAGGAGGGAAGAAAAACACCGAGAAAATTAAAAGGGAAAAAATATAGAATAAAATGAAAGCTTCCCACACATCTGATGGATTCAAAGGTACCATAATATACTGCAAATTCCGGCTGGGAACAACTGAAAAACCTGAACCTCAGCACAGCAGTACTTGAAGCCCTCAACCACCCCCCAACCCACACACTCCACACACAGCTTCAATGTCATTGTCCTTTAGTCCGAAACATGTTTTAAGATATTAGGAGGCTGATGTCCACACAGCTCTGAAAGAGGAACTACAATGGAGTCCTGTGGCTCTCCTATAAGAATTAAGATCATAAGAAACAGGTGGAGAACTCTGCTTCCCCTTCAAGAGCACATGTATGCGCGAGAAGATTCTCATTCCTAAACAGGAAGAAGTTCCTCAACAGACTCAACACTGAGTTTTTGGTGTGGCTGGGGTCCGCTGGGGAGACTGGAGTTTCAGTCTTGGGACTCCAGGACCATCCTCAGAGGGGTGCCACGAGGAAGTGAGAGCCTGTGGGAAAGGAAGGCTCTTGCTAAAAACTCAAGCATCAGGGTGAAACTGGGAGCACACAACACTGTTTCCGAAAATCAGAAATTATTCTATTAACCAGGACCTCCTCAGTTGTTTACATTAAAGCTATTTTAGTGACATCAACTGAAGCAAATGTAGGAGGCTGCAAATTTTTTTTAATGTTTACAGGGCAATGCCTAATGTTTATCTTAGGTTCTGGGCCTTCTGATTTACTCTAAGAATAAACAGTAATTCATCAGCTATTAATAGATGGTCCAGTTACCAAATGAAAGTTAGTATCTCTCTGTGCTTTCTAACTTCTCATGAAATTTATGTGTCCTTTATTTTTAAACTTCTCTCACTTTTAAAAAAATTTTAAGATTGAACACTGGAATTCCATCTGGAGAACCTTTGGGTGATAAAACAAGATGACCTAAGTAGGGAAGGTTAAAAACACACAAAAACAAGTAAAAAGAATACTAGTCTCCAACAGCTTTAAGAGATTTTTTTTCCTTCAATCTCCAAAATATAATTCCTTCAATGCTATACTTTAATGCAGTTATATTCCTTTCCTTTATTCTTACTCATTTAAAGCTCTCAGGTGTAGAGATTTACATAAGAATAAAAGTAGGTATGAGATAAAATTTGGGCTAAAAATGAAGCACAGAAAAATTTAGTAAACTGGATCATTTCCAGGACAAAAGTAATAAAAGTGATATGCTTTGACATTTGAAACTAGACACTGAGAATCAGAAAATACTCTTTGAGGGATAAAACCATCATTGTTCTTTGTGAGGATGATAAGATGGTCTATGCATGATATTGTGGCATATTTCATACCTTTAATTCCTCCCCTATGCCCCATGTAAATAGGATGGATGTGAACAAACTTCACAGGAGAATTTATTTATTTCAGATTCATCACAAAATAACTGCCTGACCAGTTATTACTAACTGATTTTGGAACCACATGAAACCTTTTCTTAAGGTCAAAAATGTTTAAATATCATCAATTTCCTAATAGTTACTATATGTCATCCACTAAAATGTGCCTTCCTCCCCCAGGGCTTTGAGTTCCTAGACTAGTGTATTTCTTGACCTGTATGATTGTTAATTCATTGAAATATATACCAATGATTTGAAAACTTTTCTGCACATGTTATACATCAATACAATAGTTTCATATGAAATTATAATAAAACTATTTCTCCCTATTTGGCCACTGTCTGAAATATAATTCAGAGACCACTTACTATGTCATCCTAGAGGACTACAATGGCCCATTTTCTAGGGAGAAGTAGCACACTGGGAATCACCTCAATCTGAAATGTCACAATCCAGATCCTGTCTGATAAGAAGTAATTAGTTATCTGCGGGCCTTTATTCCCTCTTCATGAGTATGGCTTTTGTCATAAAAGAGGCCAGACCATCAAAAACATATATGTAGGCTTTACAAATGCTTCTGTATTAGGAGAGGCCCCTTCTTGGAACTGGAGTTAATACTGGTCCATTTGTGCTGCCCAATTTGAACGCAAGCATGAGTAGTGCATGGTGTGATTTGAAAGGGAATTCAGAACTGCCTCTCTGACTAAAAGATCTCCTCAACCTGGCTCTGATGCTAAAGAAAATTCCCACACTTATCCAATCGTGAGTTTGTTTGGCTATTATATCAATGATAAAATGCCTTAGTTTCAATCCATTTATTAAGCATCTCACCAGTTACCTGCTAGCTTGCAGAAAAAGAAAAAAAATTTCTTTGAATGTAAAGCACCTGGGAAGATAAACATGTTCTAAGGTCTGCGAATAGTTGTGGGGGCTGGGTTATGGGAGGAGGGTGGAAAACTCCATCAGTGATGCAAAGAAGGGGACTATGGAGTTGGCCAGAAAGGCAACAAAAAATCATTTTCCCTATTCGACTGAAGGTTTTGCCCAATTCTAGTGATGTCTCAGCATCAGTGCCTGCCACTCATTTGTCACATACAACCCTAAGACCTGACCAAGTCAGAGACAGCCAAGTATCTTGCAAACCAAGAAGGTGAGACACTACACTGCAATTGAAGTGAAGACACCTCTAACACTTGCTGGAAATTGGGGTTTTCTTTTAAATAATTCAAAAAACATAAATTTTAATTATAGTCAATCTATCATTTCTCAATTATCAGGAGAGAACAAAGTATTACTAAAGACTGAGTTTGTGAGTAACTCAGTGGTAATCAATTAATACATCATGTCACCTAAAAGCCGGTTTAAGCCAGACTCAACCTGACAACACAAAAAGTCCTCAGAATCATTCCCACGCTCTGCTGACATTCTCTACACTCTCGTCACCAAAGGTTTCTGACAGCTTAATAGCTACTTTAGGGACAATGAGTTCCTTAAGAAGTCAGGAACAGAAAGAGACAGTTTCAGGTGATTTTTGTATAAAGTGGTCCATTCAGATGGGTACTTCAGTGCAGACTTACTAAAAGTATAAAATCTCTTAGAGGTCAACTTTGAAACTTCCCACAACTATGAAGTTCCAAATATATTAGGATACCAAGCCTACTGAAGCATCCCAAAATTTGCTAACAAACATCAGAATACCCAGAAAGACCTGAAGCTACGTCATTCTGAGAGGATGGGAATCAACTTCATGAACGGGGATCACAAAGAGAAGGTTAAAGGGAGGGAAGAGTATGGATTATAACAACCAGTCACGCAATTTCCCACACCCATACAATTTACAGTACTAAAACCAACTCAAAGGAAGAAAGCAATGGTCTTTCTCTAACACACTAAGTACGAAAGGGAAAGACTACAGGGGGATCACTAATTTATTAATAGGTGGTGTGCATGGTATGGAGGGAGGCCAAGAACAAGAGTCTAGGGAAGGGATAAGTATCAAAGGCCAAGGCTCAGCCACTTACCCGCTCCTTGTAGTAGAAGGAGCTGATGGAGACCTGCTCCTTCTCACTGCGCGTGGGGCTCCCACTGTACAAACGGAGGTTCCCAGGGGCCTCTGTGCGGATCTTCATGGGTGCAATCAAGCCAGTGTGATAGGCAGACAGGGCCGAGAGAGATCTGTGGTTGAAAAGGCAAGGTTATCTGTACTGGCTTCTTCAATCTTTTCATGGTTCTAAGTGATGCCATTGTTAGCACTTGATGAAATCAGGAGGAAAAGATGGATATAACAACGGTGGGAATGATAGAAACTCCAAAAAGGAGCCAAATAGCAATTTTAGAACTGAAAAATGCTTTACCTGCAGAAGCAGAGAATGTTTCTATGACTATATACACAGAAAAGTCAAAGAAATCTGTAAACTACTTAAACTAGTAAGTGTGTTTAAATACAAGGTCAATCTACAATCATCTATAGTATTTCTTTATATCAAACATTTGGAAAATAAACATTTTAAAAATTACATTTACAACAGCATCAAAACAAATTAAATGCCTAGGGACACACTTAAAGATATGCATTGAAAATACAAATATTGCTGAGAGAAATTAAAGAAGACTGAAAACAGAGAAATACATTGTGTTAATAGACCACAAGATTTCATGTTGTTAAAGTGTGGATTTTCTCCAAATTAATCTAAAGAATTAACGGAACTTCAAGCAAAACATGAGCAGACTTTTTTTGTAGAAACCAGTAAGCTGATTCCTATTTTTATAGAAATTACACAATCCTATACAAGAATAATAAAGTTAGGGGACCTAACTACCAGATTTGAAGACTTAATATACAAACCTACATTGACAGTGTAGTGTGGCCTAAGGAGAAACCAACAAATCAAAGAGAAAATACAGTCCAGAAATAGATTCAAAACATATGGTCAATTGATTTTCAACAAAGGTATCAATACAAATTTGACAAAAGCAAAATGTCTTCCATAAATGGTGCTACATATATGTACAAAACAACTATCTATCTCTACTGAAGACAGAAAAAAAAAACCTTTGACTCCCCCCCACCTCACATCATACACAAAAATTAATTTGAGATTAACTACAGACCTTAAATAAGGAATTTAAATCTATAAAGTTTTAACAGGGAACACACAATATTTCTATGACCTTGGGGTAGGCAGACATTTTTTTTTTTAGACAAGATACAGAAGCACCAACCCTAACACTTAAAAAGTGATAAACAATTGCAGTAAAATTAAACACTGCTAATAAATGAAAATCATTAAAGAAGGAGAAAGACAAGTCACAGATTAGGAGAAAATCAATATATACACCCAGCAAAGGATTTGCAGTCAGAATGGATAAAGAACTACCACAAACAAATAAGAAACATAATCTAAAATAACTAGACAAAATACTAGAACAGGCACATCACAAAAGAAGATAACCAAGTGGTCAATTAGCACACCAAAGTTGTTCACCATCATTATGAGGCTTTCCAGGTGGTTCGGTGGTAAAGAATCTGCCTGCCAATGCAGGAGATATGGGTTTGATTCCTGGGTTGGGAAGATCCCCCGGAGAAGGAAATGGCAACCCACTCTAGTATTCTTGCCTAGAAAATCCCATGGACAGAGGAGCCTGGTGGGCTACAGTCCATAGGGTCATAAAGCATCAGACACAACTTGGCAACTAAACAACAAAGAACCATTATGCTATTGAAATGCGAGTCCATGTGCCCGATGCACAGGGAGGTCAGGCAATACCAAAATATCAGAGTCTGGAACAGAGAAAGATTTGCTGAGGGTCCTGCAAGGAGATGGATGGCTGGTCCCTTAAAAGCTCCAAACTCACCGAGAGTTCTCAGCAAAACCTTTTTACAGGAAAGTGAGGGAGGGGAGGGGTCAGTTGCTGCAAATTTCTTGGTGTTAGTTCCTGTGTTCTTGAGGTCAGGTAATGAACGACATTCCTGTAAATCTCTACTAGACAAACCTTATTCTCTGTTCTGACAAGAAAGATCACAGTCTCTTGGCAAAACTTTCACTCTCTGAGGTCCAGGTCCTGGCTAAGAGGAGGTATATTCAGTTGGTGGCTCCCTCAGGGCCAGGTCCCCAGCTGTCATTGCTGAGGGAGTCAGGTGCCCAGGACCCAACCGGCCCTCAGACTCCTCAGGCCGCCCAAATGGTGGGGGCCAGGTTACACGGACTGTGGCTGACATTAGGTCCCAGAGGCAGGAATGGCAGAGAGGTTCACTTGCCACGTCAAGGCCTGGGCGGGAGGCCAGTGGGTGAGCTGAAGGGCTCCGGGGAGAAGACAGGGATCTGCCTCTTAACGTCACTCGGCCTAAGGACCACCGCTCCGCTGACTGTAGGCTGAATGAACCAACTGACAGTGGCTCACTGACAGTTGGTTGCTTGGGGGAGGGGCTCACTGCAATGCCAACCAATGGCTGAGCAGGACCACCAACGGTCACTCACTGACGGTCGCTTGGGGGAGGGGCTCACTGCAACGCCAACCAATGGCTGAGCAGGACCACCAACGGTCACTCACTGACAGTTGGTCGCTTGCGGGAGGGGCTCACTGCAACGCCAACCAATGGCTGAGCAGGACCACCAACGGTCACTCACTGACAGCTGGTCGCTTGAGGGAGGGGCCCAATATGGCCTCAACCAACGACTGAGCAAGACCACTAAAGGGCCCACAGGAACCTTCACCAGGTAACAAAGGAGAGGGGTTACAGCTTGCACCAAGGCAGCATATTAAGAGCTGCCACTCTATTACAATTAGTCATTATCATGGAAGCACAAGTTAAAGGTACACTGAGATACTACTATACACCACCACAATGGCCAAAGTTAAAAAGGCTAAAAACACCAAGTTTTGGAGAGGATGTGAATAGCCAGAATTCGAAACACTGCTTAAAGAGTATAAAATGGCACAACCTCTAGGAACAGACTTTTTGGCAATTAAACAGGCATGTACCCTATGACCTAGAGATCTACTTCTTGGATAGAGAAATTATTACACATGTACATTAAAAGACTTGTATGTATAGGTCTATATACAATAAAAATAAAAGCTGGAAATAATCCAAATGTCCATCAACAGGAGTATGAATAAACAAGTTATACTACTGTCATACAATGGAACTACTGATACACACAATAATGTGGAAATCAATTTTAAAAACATTAAGTTGAGCAAAAGAAGCCAGACATAAAATATTATATGCTGCATGATTCTATACAGGTGAAGTTCAAGCACAGGCAAAGCTAAACTTCAGTGATGGAAGCAGAAGAGTCGTTTCCTCTAGGTAAAGGGACTAGGGAACTTTTGGGCAATGCTATATATTGATCTGGATGCTGGTCATCAAGGCACAGACTCCACATTTGTGTACCCTAAATTATACCTCAGCAAAAAACTGTTAGTAGGGAAAAAAGTTCTAATTGGAACATTTTCCTGCTGACCCAAAGTTCAGATACAGATATTTGTGGTTTCCCTTTAAGAGTAGGTGATTGTTTTCTAGTCCAACTTTTGGAATAACGAACCTAGTGTCATGAAGGGGCTTCTCTGGCATTTAACTCCCAGTTCTTGTGGGGCCAGTTTATCATCTGCCTGAGTTACTGCAGAGACAGGCAAACTCCCAGGACAGCAGTAGCATCTGCTCATGAACTTTCTTTCTTGTTAGCTTACCTATTCATTAAGTTTGCTAATTATATCATATAGAATATAACCAAGTGTTTGTAGCAAGAGTGTTTCCAAGTTATTCTGGCCATCAGACTGCAGAACCAAAAGACTTAGGCATAATATTTAAGTTAAAAAACCACTAGTATGGGGGTGGTTGTAAATGTATGGGGTCAAGGGGTATGTGTTCTCTACATTCAACTTTGCTATGAACCTAAAACTGCTCTAAAAGATAAAGCGTATTAATAAGAAAAAAATTTACAATATGATACGGTCATTCAGCTCTGAAGTATTTATGTAAGAAAAATGAAAAAATACATATCCACACAAATATCTGTACAGAATGTTCATAGCAACATTATTTGTAATGGTCAAACAGTGGAAACAATGCCAATGTCTGCTGAATGGTCTGAATGAATAAATAAAATATGGTATATACACATGTGATGGGATATTATTTGGCAATAAAAAGAAATAACTGATACAGGCTATAACATGTATGATCCTTAAAAATATACTAAGTGAAAAGAATCAGTAGAAAAGGAACACATATATAATGCCATATACATGAACCATCCAGAATTAGGCAAATTTATAGAGAGAAAGTAGGTAAGTGTTTGCCCAGGGCTAGAGGAATGGGGGACTTGGGAACTAGGGTGACCCCCTAAGGAATTCAAAGTTTCTTTCTGGTATAATGACAAGGTTATAGATAGATTTTAGGGATGGCTGGCTGCATATCCACTACACATGTATGGTAATGTTAGGAATGATCAATTAGTGTTGAAAGAAAAATGTGAAAGTGTTAGTTGCTCAGTCATGTACAATTCTTTGCGACCCAATGGACTATATATATCCTCTGTCCACAGAATTCTCTGTCCACAGAATTCTCCAGGCAAGAATACTGGAGTGAGTAACCATCCATTCCCTTCTTCAGGGGATCTTCCCAACCCAGGGATTGACCCGGATCTCCTGCACTGCAGGCAGATTCTTTACCATCTGAGCCACCAGACGGTACACTTTACTCTATTAGTGTTATGGGACTATAAATAATCTCTTTTGCTATTTTTCTAGTTTTATTTAACGTTCAGACAATAGTTTAGCAATACGGGGACAGCACATTAAAACAACACTTGCCTTGTTTTGACAAACACACTTTTATCAGCTTTTATCAAGCAATTCCTCCCAGCAGTAACTTAATAGTAGAAATCTCAGCTTAGGTGCAGTTTAATGAACCTTAATCTTTTGGGAATAAATTTTATAATGAGCACTGCTTATAACTAACACAAACTGTCCAAAAGCAAATTCCCACATGTCTGCTCACTCCTGGCCCATGAATGTAGCTTATGCCTGCATCTCCCACTCACCTCGGAGTAGGCTCAGTAGGAGAGACTGCTCGGTGCATCGTCATGGGCCTTGTGAAATACACCAGATACCCTGTCAAAGGAGACATCACACATGCACATCAAGGTCACTGAGCTGATTGTGGGAAATCCTAAGACAGTACTGGTTAATCTTTTTTCTACTTCAACATACTTGAAGGATAAGACATAGTATTTTAAGTTGCATGGGCTCATGACTGCAGCCATATTTAAGACAAAGATCAGAATCTCCAGGATCGGGACTTTCCTAGTGGTCCAGTGGTTAGCATCTGTGTTCCAATGCAGGGGACGTAGGTGGTTGGGGAACTAAGATCCCACATGCCTTGGGGCAACTAAGCCCAGGCACCACCACCAGAGCACCAGTGCGCTGCCACGAAAACCCAGTGCAGCGCCCCCTAAAAGAATCTCCAGGATCCAGGAGAGACAAGGATGTGTGTGGTTTGGAAAAGTCTTCACAGGTGCTTTATATTTCCTATATACATTCTCTCAGTATTCTGAGTCAAGACTCAAATTCACACTCATCAGAATGAAAAAAGTTAAGACTATAATTCTGCTAAACTGCTTAGAATATGTCTGCAAATGCCAATCCAGCTCAGATAACACTATGATGGAAATCTTTTGAGTTCTCAGGAAATTAAGAAAAATTTTCTGATGGAAAATTTTATATAGACATTCTTTCTCTCAAATCTAGAATCAGAGAACCAAAAAAGACCTACCTGCCCCACAGAACCTGGCCCCCGATGTTCTGGGAAAGGGAATATTGGCATCCTGGTAGGACCCATAGGCGGTGGTCACCCGGGCGAATGTTGGTAGGGGCGGAGTGACAGAGTTTGGGAGCGCGAAGGGGTTGCTGGAAGCACTATCTTCTTGGTTCTGAAATTTTAAAGTCAAAGACACTAAAACCCATAATCGTCTTCAAGATGAATTACAAAACAGGATGCATTATTACAAGATCAGGGAGCCCAGGACTTTAGGAAGGAGAAAGGAAACAGAAACCCCAGGCAGAGGTAGGTAACAAGGATCCCACCACAAAAGACTCCAGGCAGGAGACGAGCTGGCGCAGGCAGGGCTCCAAACAGCTCTGGTTGCGTTTCACTTTTTGCAGGGAAGTGTCTTTCAGGATCTAGAAAAGGCACAAAACACAGTCAAGAAGAGCAACATTCTTCCTCCTGATTTGCTTTTATTGTGAGAAGCGCTGGAAGCAGCGACGATGCTCGGTGACCAGAGTGTGGCTGTGTCTAAGGCTGCCAACACAACATGCTGCTTTCCACCTGTCTAAGAGGCTCAGAGAGAAGACTCCTTTGTGAGTGCTCTTCCAGAAGCCCTTTCCTTTGCCAGGGCACACACACACGCTGACTTTGAGATGGCACATTTCTTGTATTAGAATGACCATTCTTCCTTAATAGTGAATTCTACTCCTTGGCTCTCCCCCAGCCCCACCCACCTCCATGAGAAATCTCAGTACCACTTGGAAGTAACATCCTCCAGTCTGAACTGAAAACGGTTCAAAGTGATACATACATGACAGAGGGAATAGATTCTATCTTTTTTGTTTTATTTTGGCTGCGCTTGTGGCTGTGGAATTTAGTTCCCCAACCAGGGACTGAACCCAGGTCCTTGACAATGATAGCATGGAGTCTTAACCACTTGATTGCCAGCGAATTCCCAGATGTCACTTTAGTGAAAATTCGAAAGTACCTCTTTTTGATCCTTTAAAAATATAAAATCTGACATTTTAAAGTACATGCGATAGGTATCGGAGAAGGCAATGGCAACCCACTCCAGTACTCTTGCCTGGAAAATCCCATGGACAGAGGAGCCTGGTAGGCTGCAGTCCATGGGGTCTCGAAGAGTCGGACACGACTGAGTGACTTCGCTTTCACTTTTCACTTTCAAGCACTAGAGAAGGCAATGGCAATCCACTCCAGTGTTATGCCTGGAGAATCCCAGGGACGGGAGAGCCTGGTGGGCTGCCATCTATAAGGTCGCACAGAATCGGACATGACTAAAGCGACTTAGCAGCAGCAGCTATAGGTATAAACTGACATACACATACTGGCATGTAAATTGGACCTGGCCTAACACGGAAGTCATCACCCACATGGGGCTACTAAGCACATGAAGTGTGCTTGGTCAGTCTGGATCAAGATGTATCTTAAACACAAAACTTACACCAAAAGTTGCAGACTTAGGATAAGAAAGGGAAAAAAAAAGAAAGCATCCCAATAATTTTTATATTGCTTACATGTTGATATGATAACACTTTGGACATACTAGATTAAATAAAAATATTATTGAAATTAATTTACCTATTACTTTTTTTAGGGTGGCTACTAGAAAATTGAAAATTACATGCAGTCTACATTTCATTTCTATTGGATACCACTGAACTAGACCTTTAAAGCACTTCCTTATCCTATCATTTTTATACCAATAGAAAAATCTCTTTTTTATATGCTCAAATGAGGCAACAAAATGTTCAGATTACCAGGACAAGATGTCAAATATCACAAAACCTGAGTAATTAGCATTTCAGAGACTCCTACGAAGCTTAAAAAGTTTCCTGGTTACCTATCAGACCCCAAGAAGATGGAACAATCAAGTGAGTATAATACAAACTAGGCAAAAAATGAACAGCAATCAGGTCAAGCTGGTGTCATTAGGCATCTTCACTAATTTCACATATGATGCTGCTCAGATCGAAGAAGGCATATCATCCTAGCTTGAGGGGCATTTTTATGAGGATTCCACCTGATCAGCTCTGTGCGAACTGACACATCAAGTTTCTGTACCTATCCAGGTCAAGATGAAATGCCAGGCTGTTAGGGGAAGCACATGGACTGGAACCCACCCTGGCCAGGCACCATAGTAGCCATCTGCACGAGCTGTTTTATGACAGGAGGTCCTGATAAGGAACACAGAATAAGCCACTAGCAATCAGAAGAGTGCAGGAAAGTCAAAAGGAAACACCACATGTCCGACCACCTCCCAGAATCCTTCTCGCTGCATCCATCTTGGCTGAACAAGGTAGGCACCACCAGGAAGGACTCTGAGTCAGAATGATTGGCTAAAGACAACCCAGAAATGAATCCCACCACCATAAAACCAAGACTGCAAGTCATGTAGCAGAGCAGTTCTCCTGGGTTCCCTTACCCTCCTGCTCTCCGCCCGGGTGCCCCTCCCCAATAAAATCTCTTGCTTTGTCAGCGCGTGTCTCCTCAGACAATTTATTTCCAAGTGTTAAGACAAGAGACCAGTTTCGGGCCCTGGAAGGGGTGCCCCCTACTGCAACAAGGCTATTCCCCTTCATTCGGGCACCACAGTCATATCATACACCCCACCTAACTTGTCCCAACTTGTCCAGCAAGCCAGCCTCACTCTAAGTGACAACATCTCTTCTTATGGAACAGATTTTTTAATGACCTTAAATACTTCTTTTTCTGATTAAAAATTATCTTGTAGCTTCAGAATATATTTTGCCTATAGTTTCCAAATAAATGAAGTTGTATTAAGCTGGGATCTCATAGCTTTAATGAGATCTGTGAGCAGATTATATACAATTACAGAACTGCTTATTATTTACATGCACTATTTCTGAAGTTACATGCAACATCTATGCCAGTTTTTCTGCAAAAGGTTCTATGATTTTCATTAGATTTTCAAAGGGGGGTAGGGTAGGTCCATGACCCAAAGAGATTAAGAAACAACACTAGGGATTTTCTACACAAAAAGAATACAACTGTTAAAACTGACATGAGGAAGGACAGATGACGTCCAAATCTTAACAAAGGTGTTTTCATTCAACTTTACTACTCAACTCAGACCCTGAGGGCATCAAGGAGAACTTGCACACACAGAGGCCCACCTTGAGCAGCTTCGCTTTCATGGTGGACGTGATGGTGGTGGGGTTGATGAACTGGAAGGAGGGGGCCGCGTGGTTTGGGTACTGCGCGGGGAACTTCACCAGCATCTTGACGGGTGGCTGCTGCAGTGCGCGGACACTGTGCAGCTTCTGTCTGCTGCGTCCATCTGCGGGGACCAATCAAGAGCTGCTTTAGAAAGGAGCTGCGAATGCGTCCATCTACGGGGGACCAATCAAGAGCTGCTTTAGAAAGGAGCTGCGAAGGGTCTTCAGAGGCAACCAGGTTTAAATACGGTAACGGAATACTCTAGGTTGCTGGTAACAGAGTCAAGGGAGAGAGTCTCCTAAGACAAACAACAGCGAAGATGTGGACAATTCATTTTCAAGATGGATTTTTAATTTTAGCACTGATTTA
This sequence comes from Aepyceros melampus, assembly GCA_006408695.1. Taxonomy (NCBI): domain Eukaryota; kingdom Metazoa; phylum Chordata; class Mammalia; order Artiodactyla; family Bovidae; genus Aepyceros; species Aepyceros melampus. The sequence continues at coordinate 247,538 of SJXQ01001132.1, forward strand.
ATAAGCTCAAAGTGTTTTGACTTAGAAAAACTTTATCTCGAAGCTGTGAGATAGGCTGAAACTTGTTAGATTTATTTTGAGATGGGAAAACAAAGCAGGAAGATGTTAAAAACCTCACTCAAGTTAAAAGCACTCCTGGGAAAATCCATAGAGACTGAAAAAAGATGAGTGTCTATCAGGCAGGCGCTGGAGAGAAAGGAAACAGGAAGATGCCGCGAAGGGATGTACGATTTCTTCGGCGATGATGAAAAACACTCTGAAAGTAGCAGCGGTGATAATTTGTAAATCATGGGTTTGTAAATGTACTGCTGCTGCTACTGCTGCTAAGTCGTTTCAGTCGTGTCCGACTCTGTGCGACCCCATAGATGGCAGCCTGCCAGGCTCCCTCATCCCTGGGATTCTCCAGGCAAGAATATTGGAGTGGGTTGCCATTTCCTTCTCCAATGCATGAAAGTGAAAAGTGAAAGTGAAGTCGCTCAGTCCTGTCCAACTCTTAGCGACCCCATGGACTGCAGCCTACGAGGCTCCTCCATCCATGGGATTTTCCAGGCAAGAGTACTGGAGTGGGGTGCCATTGCCTTCTCTGTGTAGATGTACTAAGAACCATTAAATTATACACTTTAAAAGGGTGAACTGTGTGGTATGTGATTTTATTCTGTTTTACTTTATATTCTTTTATGGCTGTGCCTTGCAGCATGTGGGATCTTAGTTCCCCAACCGGGATCGAATCTGTGCCCATCGTGGCAGAAGCACAGAGTCTTAACCACTGGACAAGCAGGGAAGTCCCTTCCAGTACTTTTTAAAAAGCAGTCCTGGGAAAGGCATCACACTCTCCTTTTTGGACTAGATCACTGGACAGCCCAGCTGTTCTCAGCTGGCACAGAGGGAACAGAAACTGAGTTGACAGAGACAACCAGTCCACCAGAGATGCCATTATCTCTTCCAATTTCTTGTAGTGCCAACTAGAGACGGCAACTGGGGGACAGTGAAAAGAGCCACACGTGCGGGGAGCCTGGAGACTGGGATTCAAACACCTGCTCAGCTCGGACAAGTTACTTCATTTCTTAGTGTCTCTGTTTCCTCCTCTGTAAAGTGGGGATAAAGTGAAAGTGAAATCGCTCAGTCGTGTCCAACTCTTTGCGACCCCATGTACTGTAGCCTATCAGGTTCCTCTGTCCATGGGATTTTCCAGGCAAGAATACTGGAGTGGATTGCCATTTCCTTCTCCAGGGGATCTTCCCGACCCAGGAATCGAACCCAGGTCTCCTGCATTGCAGGCAGACACTTTACCATCTGAGCCACCAGCGAAGCCCAAAAGTGGGGATAAGACCACTTAATTCAGAGCTGTTTTAAAGGCCAAAAGAGACAACTAAGTGCGTAGACCCAGGCCTACTGTTAATGGAATCTGGGCAAAAGCAAAACTAATCAAGTTTAAAACTCCTTCACAGAGACTCAGCTCTCTGAAGCCAAGTGTTTCAATACCCACCTAAAGGAAAAATGTAAATAAACCTCTCCAAGTTAAATGAACAAAGAGGCTGGGTCACCTTCTTACTTGAATCTAAACCATCAAGGAAATAACCAATTGCTAAGGCAAGCACAAAGAACCTTGGAGAATAAGGAGGCTGGCTTCCAAACTCAGCCCTGCCATTAACTTCACCAGCAGCCTCCACCAAAACACTAAACCTTCCCAGATCTGAGCACCTTCACATAGGGTCAAATGAAGTGTTGGAGCATCTAAGGAGACTTAAGACATATGAGCATCCGTTTATCCCTTAGTTCATCTTATGAGAGCACAATCGCGTAAAGGGGAAAAAAACTTGTATTTGTTAAAACATTTCTTTCTTTAGAATAGATAGGAATGGCTTCCCTGGTGCTGCAAGTGGTAAAGAATCTACCTGCCAATGCAGCAGACGCAAGAGACAAGGGTTCGATGCCTGGGTTGGGAAGATCCCTGGACTAGGAAATGGCAACCCACTCCAGTATTCTTGCCTGGAAAATTCCATGGACAGAGAAGTCTAGTGAGCTACAGTCCATGGGGCTGCTAAGAGTTGGACACAACTGAACAACTAACAGTTGTTAGTTAACAGTTAATTATTTCTTTACAAAACCGAAACAAGAAAGCAAGGACAGAGACTTCCCTGTTAAAGCAGAAAAGCCATTTGCTAGCCCAAATCATGGCTGAAAACAGTCCCCTCAGCCACCAACCGCAAGCACGAGAGACAGAAAACCTGAGCACCTCCACATTCACATTGCGGATCTGCACGTTGATCAGAGAGAACTCCTGCTGCAGAGTCTGAGGCAGGCCCGGCTGCTCTGATTTCTTCTCTTCCAGGAGACTGCTTGGGGGGTCTTCCTTTAAGACTAGTAGGAGAGACAGGGTCACTTGTTGGAAAATATTTCTGAAATGGATTCAGAGAGCAGTTCTGGGGTATCTACCACAACTCAGAGATGCAGAGAGGGGCACCATACCTAGAACATCAGTGTGACCAATTACCTTCTTCCTCCCCATGGCTGGAGTTGTGCTGGTGATCTGTGTCCTGGGTGTGAAGGATCTTCTCAGGTTCCGGGAGAAGGGCAATGCTCTCAATGAACTCATCAACACCATCTAAGATGTCATTTGCACAAAGCTGCAACAGAGGGGAGAGGATTTGGCTCTAGAGAAGTCAGTGGAAAGGATCGTCGTGTTTGGCTGAGTTCTGACTCCAAAAATGGAAATCACAAAGGAGAGAAATGTTAGCCCCAGATCAATACAATCAAAATGGGTTTGCCCATACCCTACTCTCCCTGGTTAAACACGCAAGAAAACAGACTATTATTCTACCCCAGAAAATGTTTTATCAGGTTCATAGTTTTTGAAAATCTCAGAAAACCTTTTAAACTTCAAGCTTTGATGGACTTATCGAGCCAGCCAAGAGCAAAAATATAACTTAAAAGCATTTGGAGCATATGGTACTTTCTGGAGGAAAAAAATTTAAACAGCAATAAGATGATGATGTTTGATCAAAATGCTCAAGAGTGACTCGGTACTAAGCAGTTTAGCAAATCTGTCTCGGCATTTTCTATCCACTGTGTACAGAGCACTGTGTGGGATGCAATATAAGTGAGACATCATTCCCACCTTCAAGGAACTTTGCCACTGGATGAGAAGACAGAACCCCATACTGGGGCAGAGCAAAGTGAGGGCCAGGAAAGCAGTTTACACCTAGGACCACAATGCTTCATGTAAGCACAGATACAATTTATGGGGCACAAACTGGAAAGGGCGTCACATAACAGGTGTTGCTCGTGAATGTGGAAGACTCTGCCCTGTGCCAGGGTAGATTTCCTAGCCCATTTGTGAGAGAAAGAAATGATGCCCCCAGGCCACCTTCTCAGTACTCTAACCAACACTATCTTAGACCAGGGCAAGACAAAAAAAAGACATTCAGAGGCTTTGCATCCTTGAAGTTCTGATACTGAAGCTGGCTCCTGATGACCTCAAAGCCTCAGTGTAGTAAACCCAAGCCACTTGGCCAACCAGCCAATATGTATTAAACGTCTATCATGTATCCTCTAACTTCTGCAACTACCAAATCTTTTAAGTTTCTGGCATATCCCGTTAACATTCTTCCACAACAACATTGAATACATACCCTCTGCATCTGGGAATCCACCCGCCACATTCTCAAGGTCTGATCCCGTGACCACGTAACCAGTTGGTAGTCCTTGGACCCTGGAAATCACCAGATAAGAATCCTGATGTTTTCCTGGATTCAACATCAAATTTGTTACAGGTTGAGATGGAGGGAATTCATTCATTCATTCATTCGTCCATTTAACAAATATTTATGGAATACCTCCTATATGCTAGGCACTGTTCTAAGTACTAGGACTACAATATGAATTAAGAATCTGTCTTTACAGATCTCACATTTAAATGGTGGAAATAGACAAACATACAATAGCATGTCCGGTGGTGACAGAGTTGTTAAAAAAACACTGGGATAACCGGATAGAGACTGACGGGGGAACTATTTTAGACAGGACTTCTCATAGGAAGTCACATTTGAGCAGAACCATAAACAAAGTGAAATAAAAGCTGGCAAATTAGCAGGTGAAGACTGATGCTAGAATTTAAGGTCTCACTGAACTTTTACCTCCACAAATGTTCTATCTTTTCTGTTCCAGAGGAGCTGGGAATGAATAGGCTGTCTGTAAAATGTACTGCTTTAAATACATCATGACATCTTACTGTTTAAAAGAATTTTTTGGTAAATTGTTATTTACCAAATTTCTTGTATTTGTTAAAACATTTCTTTCTTTAGAACAGATGGGAATGGCTTCCCTGGTGGCGCAAGTGGTAAAGAATCCACCTGCCAATGCAGCAGACGCAAGAGATGGGGGTTCAATCCCCGGGTTGGGAAGATTTTACATGTCTCATAATAAAAGGAATAATTGATCTTTATTAGTCTTAACTGAATTGTATTTCCACACAACAGGGCTAGTCAAAGGGAAATTACTCTAACAAGGTTCAAGGTGGTTTCTAAAAGAGCTTTATGAAAGACCAGGACATTTCAGGGTAATTCTGTAGTATCCAGAATCTTCTTTATGGTTATCTTCAGAGAGTAAACCTACAAATAACTTCATCCGACTCCTTCATTTTATCCATGGGGAAACAGAGGCAACAGAGAACAGTGAGGGCCAAAAGTTCCTTCTCTGGGATCGGAGGAAGGGATGGTTAGGGAGTTTGGGATGGACATGTGCACTCTGTTGTATTTAAGACAAATGGCCAACAAGGACCTCTGTATAGCACAGGGAACTCTGCTCAAATCAGCCTGGATGGGAGAGCAGTTTAATGGAGAATAGATACTTGTACATGTATGGTTGAGTCCCTCTGCTGTCCACCTGAAACTGTCACACTTAGTCAGGTATACTTCAATACAAAAATAAAAGTTTACCAAAAAAGTTCCTTCTCTTTGTCACTGCCTTCAGCCAAGCCTTCACTCAATGTTTTAATACATTCCTGTGCACAACAAGCAAGACAGCAAGTATTCTGAGCTACTGCCTGTCATAAGTCCCACCATCCAGCCCATGTTCATAGCAACAATTTTCTGACTCTACATCCAGCCTCTTTTCTTTTTTGGAGGGCAAGCCACAAGGCACATGGGATCTTAGTTCCCTGACTAGGGATTGAACTTGCACCCCCTGCTTTGGAAGCAAAGTCTTCTGTGTTCTGGAGCACCAGGGAAGTCCCCTCCAGCTTCTTTTCTTGTCTTTGATTTTGAAGAAAAGTTATACCTAATTCCTTTCTAAACCCAATTCCTCTACTTGGGCCTTTAGCCCTATTCCCTCCCATTTTCAAAGACCTTTGCTTTCCTATATACTCCCTTCTTTCATCTTCTCCTTGCCTTCAAATCCACGAGGGAAGCAGCCTCTGCCCTTGCCTTGTGAAGGCAACCTCATTCACAAAACCAGTTCCTGCCGCCTCTGTTTCTGCTGTCTTATAATCAGGCTTCCCTCCTAAATGTGCCTTTGGAACTGTTCTCTTAATGATCATGTGGCTTCTTATTTATACCTGCTTACACAATTAAGTGCTTCTCTTATTCTGCATGGAGATCCTTCAGCAAAACCTGAAACCAATGACCTCCGCTTCCTTCACGAAGCATCCTTTTCCGTGGACCACAACATCCTGATTCTCTTCCTACCTCTGAGAGGTCCTTCACCACAGTGAAAACCAACATCAAAGTCTGAGGTGGGCCAATAAAAAATGACTAAGAGGACACGGCAGCAAAAATGAAATGGAACATCATTAGGCTGAGAAAGAAAGAAAATATAAAAATGCATGAAGGATGATATATTTATAAAAGGTTCAAAACCAAATAAACCTAAACTATTTTTAGGGATGCAGGAATGGGTAGTAAAACTATAAACAAGATAACAGAAGTTATATTGTAAATGTTAGGACAGTGTTTACCTCTAGGGAAGGGAAAGAACTGTGATCAGGAAGTTTCTGAGTTCTAACAATGTTCTCTTTCTTGACCTTGGTGGTAGTTACTCAGAGTTTCACTTTATAAACTGTACATGTAATTTTGTACATGATGTATCTCACAATAAAAGGAGTTAAAAAAAAACAAAAAACACCTATAACTTGTACTCAAAATTTCACTACTGGCTAGAACAGCCCTAATTTATACAGTTCACCCTGCCAGCTCACAGATGACATAGACAACTGAAAATGGGCTGTTAAAATACTTTTGATTGCAATCCAAAACTATAGGCCAATCTCTCCCTGTCAGATCATGGGGAAACTCTGCCATCTCTTTTCTATGGCAAAGTGCAAGAGAATGTGTTGAAAGCTGAAGTCAAGCATGGAAATTGATGGGATAGAGACCAAGCAGCCTCACGTTTCTAGAAGCAGGAGAGATTATAGAAATGAAGATGGGAAAATCAAGAGGATCATCAAGAGTCCTTTCAAAAACAATCCTGGAAGAGGCTCGTGAGGGTCATAAGCAAGTTGGGATAAGATGTCTGGTCTAATCCCAGGTCCACTAAAGACCTCTCCTGGACTCTGGACAAGTCACACCACTCCACTGCCTGGGGCTTTCCTTCTGTGATACAGAAAAGCCACGAAATTTACTTGTGGTCTAGAGAACATTTAGAGAGTGTGGCAGTAAGATCTCGAGACAAGGGAGGCTGCAGCTAAACTCACCAAGTGCCTCGGCAGAGGCAGACGAGAGTAACTGCTCACTGGCTGTTACCGCTTCTACCCAGAAGAGATTGCATCACTTCTGTCCATGTTTCAGGAGCCAAGCGGGTTACGTGGCCAAACCTGTCTTCAAGGGGGTGGGAGGTGAAACAGCCCTCTGTGTTTGTGAGAGAACTGGGAATATGTGGTGGGTGGTACTGATGATGACTTTGCATCTCCCTCATCAACACAGGGGGAAGGTGCAAAAGCCAGGGTTTTCAGAGTGTCGGGACCCTGGAATTTTTCAGCTCTGGAAGTGACCCAACAGCAAAGCTACCAACCTCTTAGAAGCCCCTTCCAGGCAGGAGAGAGACTGCACAGAAATCAAGAGAAGAAGATGGGCCTGGGGTGGAACTGCAGCTGCACACCCTATCACCCATCTACAGTTAGAGGCAGGGGAACCCTGACTCCCGCTCGAAGCCATCCCTGTTTCCACATCCTCCCCTTTGATTATGCAAGCCCACCCTGACGGGAGCTGGAGGAAACTGGCCAGCGGTCTCCCACCCACCTTCCTTCTGTTTCCTCCACTGGAACTCCAGCACCACGTCATCGTGGCCCACGAAGGTATGGACTGGGGTGTTCAAGTCAAAGACATTCCACAAGAGCAGGCTGTTCTCCCTGCGCAGCTGGGGAACCATCACTGTCACCAACCCGTTGCTGAAAGGCTGCGGCGAGAAAGGGAAGAGCAGACATCATTCCAGGGGGTATCCGCTGAGTCTTGAGTTGCCCAGCTTGGAGTTCTCACCTAACTTAAACAGATTAGATGACGGCAGGCCAAAACCCACCTGGGGAACATTTTTCCAAATACCATAAGCTAATGTCCACTTTTCGTTTGCTTTTCTTCTCTTTTCTTTCTTTACTGAAGGAAAGGACCACAGCAAGTAAAAGATAAAGTTAAGTCAAATAATTGGAGAAGAATGTTTTTTAATGTAAAATAAGCAAATGGCTCTGGAGGTTGCACCCTGGAACACACTGTTTCATACCCTAGCTCCTCTCACAAGACCCCCTGAGAGTTACTGAGTACTTTCCTGGAATGAGGGTACAAGGCACACTACAGGTGACTAGGGATAGCAAACAGCCCTGCCTTGCGGAAATGTACCAGAAGCACTCCGTCCATGTGAAGCAGCACCTTCCCACGGCCGCTGAGACCACGCTTTTCAAAAGAATTGAGTGTCTATGGCTCAGTCATGTCCAGCTCTTTACAACCCCGTGGACTGTAGCCCACCAAGCTCCTCTGTCCATGGAATTCTCCAGGCAAGAATACTGGAGTGGGTTGCCATTCCCTTCTCCAGGGGATCTTCCTGACCCAGGAATCGAACCCTGGTCTCTTGCATTGCAGATGGATTCTTTGCTGTCAGAGCCACCAGGGAAACCCATTTCAAAGGAAAATCTTTCAATTTCAGGACTAACACATCCCACTTATCAACAGCCAATTTGTGCAGTAGCTAAGAGGCCCATTTGGTTGATATGCAGACTCTGTTCTTTAAGGAATAAACCACAGCCACCTAAGAGCATATTTATCTTCGCCTGGTCTCCTGGCAGCACTCTGAACTTTTCTCTTTATTTTTTAAAGCAAACGTATTAATCCAGAGAAGTATTTCAATTCACAAGAACAACGTCTGACTTCTCCCAGATGTGAAGTGCTCCCAGATGTGAAGGCCAAGTTAATACCCCAATTACCTTCTGCACTCCACGACGCCCCAGGGAACAGCCTGATGTATAAAGGAACCTTTACTCACCCTTGGGCTCCCTTTCAAGTTGACACTGAAGGAAATATATCATCTCTGATCAGCAGCAATGTGGCAAAAAAGATGGAAGTTTGAAAAGAGCCTACCCACTATATTTGCACCATTTTATGGTTTATACTTCTTCATACGTGGCTTTTTTTCAAAGAGAGAGCATACTGTACTGGTAGTAAATGCCACCAAACTGGACACTAAGAATAGTGAAATTTATCACAATTTTAAAAAAAGAGCAAGGAATATTAAAAACTATTCATATTTGACACAAGAGGAAGTTATTACTCAAAAAACATCAAGTGGCTTGTCCAAGGCCACACAAATATTAAACGGCTCATTGCAGCATTATTCATAAAAGCCAAGATAATAGAAACAACCTATTGTCCGTCAATGGGTAAAAACATGGAACATACACAATGGAATATTATTCAGTCAGAAAAAGAAGGAAATCCTGCCATTTGTCACAGCACAGATAGACCTTGAGGGCATTATGCTAAGTTAAATGAGTCAGAAAGAGAAGGACAGATACTACATGGTATTATTTATGTGGAGAATCTAAAAAGCAGAACTCAGAGAGACGGAGAGTAGAATGGTGGTTACCAGGGGCTGGGAAGTGGAAGAAACGGGGAGATCCTGGTCAAAAGGTTCAAACTTCTGGCTGTAAGATGAATGAGCTCCGGGGATCTAATGTACAGCGTGATGATTATGGTCAGTAATACCACATGGTATACTCGGGAGGTGCAAGAGAATATGACCTTAAATGTTCTTATCACAGAAAAGAAAGGGTAATTATGTTAAGTGATGGAAGTGGTAATAAATGCTATAATGGTACAGCATTTATAGGAGTATAAATGCTATATTGCAATATATTATATACAGTGGCATTATAGTGAGAACTGTTGGGCAATTCACAAATGTAACATGTCAACGCGTTGCATAACTTGAACTTACATCATGTGATATGTCAATTATATCTCAATAAAGCTGGAAAAAAATTAAATGAGATTCCTGGGCCCTAAACCCAGATCTTCTGGATCTAAAGCCAGAGTTCCTTCCAGCACAATTCACTGACCTCCAGCCTCTCACCCTCCAGCTCACCCTCCTCTTCATCCTTACTGACCACCTTTACTCTGACCAGCACCCAGCCCAGCTAGTCCCCCGCCGCTAGTACAGAGTCTCATCCAACTTTGTTCCAAGGCAAAGTTTCAAACAGATTAACAGCTTTTATGCCGCCGTTACCACCTTTGTCCCACCCCTAAACCAAGTCAGAAGGAGAAAACCACCTCACAGAGAAAATAAGAGAAAATGTGGCTGGCCCCTTGTGTGCAGAACATCGAGATAATATTTCCAAGCGAGAGGAAGGGTAGCTCACTCACAGTGTATCTGGCCTTCCAGACAGGCACCTGGCAAGGAAGAATGTTGAGGTATTTCCGAGGCTGGCGGTAATCCCAGAACTGAAGAAAGAAGCAGGATAATTTGTGAAATAAGTGCCATTAAAAAAAAAACAAAAACAAACCTCAACTATTGAAGAAGCATAGCCTTTGAACTCCTTGCTTTCTGTCCTATTAGACAGATTCAGCAATGCATCTGAGTCAGCCCCCAGGGCCATGCTCCTGTGACAGAGATGCAAAGAAACGCCCCTTTCACACTTAGAAACATTACAGGTGAAACACAGACTTCATGAGGATCAGTCCTCGAGGCAGATCACTGCCAGCCTGACTATTAAACCCCCTTCCCAGTTGGCAGGTAAAAGCAACAACTTTTTCACCCTGCATCACTGTATACCACTTAGAGGAATTATTGGGTTGGCAAAAAAAAAGTTTATTCAAGTTTTTCTATGAAATCTTATGGAAAAACCTGAACAAACTTTTAGGCCAACCCAATACTAATGGGCTTCCCTGGTGGCTCAGACAGTAAAGATTCTGCCTGCAATGCAGGAGACCCAGATTCAATCCCTGGGTTGGGAAGATTCCCTGGAGAAGGGAATGGCAACCCACTCCAGCCAGTCTCCTTGCCTGGAGAATCCCATGGAAAGAGAAGCCTGGCAGGCTGCAGTCTATGGGGTCGCAAAGAAGTGGACACGACTGAGTGACTAGCACTGCACTAACAGGAGCTGAAATGTAGTGGCCGCTGACTGCTTATAAGTTGAGAGAGCAAGAATAGCTCCCCCGTGGCCATGTGACAAAGCCAAAAACAGTTTAGATAGAAATGACATCTGAACAATATTATTTTGAATATGGGACTTAATTTTGGCAAAAAGGATTGTCAGAAGAAACAAGAATTACCTCCTACCATCCCGTTCTAATCCCATCCTCTCCAACCCCCGTTTTTCCTTTTTGGCCTAGCTCTAACCCTCAACTCAACAGTTTTACTGTTTAGAACCTACAAAGTGAAATGAAACTCATTCAATGATATCTTGTTCCAGTAGACTCCTTAGAATGCACAACAAAAAAAAAAATAGAATAAAAATTCATATAAATAGAAACTAATAAACTGTCAGGTAAACTAAGTAAATGATTATGTAGGGAAAAAATGGCATGCATTCAGCCTTAACAAAATACTAAAAACAGTGATTATTACAAGCACTTCTAAATTGCTTCACTTTTTTTTATAATTATGTTATTTATACACATTCAGTAAAAACTGTCTTTCTACCAGGATATATGGAAAAAAATCAAATAACTATGCCAAAAATCTCATTTAATTCATAACCTATGGGATGGGTTGGCAGAGTGGCAATGTAACATGTGTGATATCATAAGCGAAATGAATTGCCAGTCCAGGTTTGATGCAGGATGCAGGATGATAGGGACTGATGCACGGGGATAACCCAGAGAGAGGGTGTGGGGCGGGAGGGTGGAGGAGGGGGTCGGGATTGGGAGTTCATGTACACTCATGGCTAATTCATGTCAATGTGTAACAAAACGAATACAGTATTGTAAAGCAAAACAAACTAAAAAATAAAAATTAATTAAAAAAAAAAAAATTCATAACCTAAAGGCAAATAGAAGGGGGAAACATTGAAACAGTGACAGATTATTTCCCTGAGCTCCAAAATCACTGCAGACAGTGACTGCAGTCATGAAATTAAAAGACGCTTGCTCCTTGGAAGGAAAGCTACGACAAACCTAGACAGTGTATTAAAAAGCAGAAACATCACAAAAGTCCCTATAATCAAAGCTATGGTTTTTCCAGTAGTTATGTGTTGATGTGAGAGTTGGACTATAAAGAAAGCTGAGCACCAAAGAATTGATGCTTTTGAACTGTGGAGCTGGAGAAGACTCTTGAGAGTCCCTTGTACTGCACGGAGATCCAACCAGTCCATCCTAAAGGAAATCAACCCTGAATATTCACTGGAAGGACTGATGCTGAAGCTGAAGCTCCAATATTTTGGCCATCTGATGCAAAGAGTCGACTTATTGGTAAATACCCTGATGCTGGGATGAGATTGAGGGCAGGAGGAGAAGAGGGTGACAGAGGATGAGATGGCTGGATACCATCCTGACTCAATGGACATGAGTTTGAGCAAACTCCAGGAGATAGAGGAGGACAGGAAAGCCTGGCGTGCTGCAGTCCATGGGTCGCAAAGAGTCGGTCGGACACAACTGAGTGACTGAACAACAAGCCCACTAGTAAGGAACAAGGGCTGTGTTTCACATGTGGAAAGTGGCCTGTTATCTGCTTTATTACCCATGGCATCCCAGCCTCAAGGGTAATAAAGCTGTCAGTGAATACTGACAAATTTGGAGACCTCAAAGAAAGAGGAGGAGTTGAATTGGATGGTTTCTGGTTCCTGAACTTGGGAAACAAGCCGATCAGGTTATGGGGACAAAAACTTAAGCCCAAAACAAACAAAGAGAAAAACTACTCTGGGCACATAAATGTAAATTACAAGTCCAGGGGATTTACAAACCTCCAGACGAAGTTAACTTTTAAGGCTGAGTGTATGATTCTAGCTTTGCTAACCATACCAAAAAGCTGTACATGCCTGTGTAAATAAAGTGAAGAATTACACTGGTGAAGCGAATCACAAAATTGCTAGGCAAACATCTGCGGTCAAATCTTTGTCCTTCCAGGCAGAGACCTGACCACAAGGAGAAACTCCATGCCTGCATCCTTTCGAACAAGGGTGCAGATCACATTCCAAAGCCAGAGAACAAACAAGAAACACTGCACTCTGAGAGAAACTGAGAATAATAGGCTTATTGACACACGTAAATCCTTGAGCATTTCCTGCAAGTTAGAGTAGCAGTCCCCAACCTTTTTGGCAACAGGGACCAGTTTCGTAGAAGACAGCTCTTCCGTGGACCTGGGGGGGTGGTTTTGGGATGATTCAAGTGCATTACATTTGTTGTGCACTTTATTATTATTACATCTGCTCCACCTCAAATCATCAGGCATTAGATCCCAGAGGCTGGGGACCCCTGAGTTAGAGAATCTCTAAAAAAATAACTGTCCCTGACTTGTGCAATGTGGATGATCAAAAACATCCTAGCTTTTGCAGATATGATAATCATGTGCGAAACTGCTGTTTTTCCACCCATACTAATGGTCAACTTGGTAACTTTAATGACTGTGTGGGTTTTTCTCCTTTACTTGGGTATCTGTTGTGTTATTTTGATGAGCCAGTCCTTCAGAAATGGGACTTCCTGGCCGCATCTTGGAGAGTAAATTTCTAGTCCTTTCTAAATGTTTTTGTCTCGGACTTCCTTTCACAAACAGAAAGAAGGCCCACCAAACTAACACAGGCGCCAAGTCAGACACGTGCCACTGCATCACTGCCCTGGTCCACATCAGTGGCTCCCCAGGAAGCACACATGCCCCCGAAACACGCCATGCTAACCAGCGGCAGCCTTCCTTCTGAAGGAAGCGCTCGCGGTCCCCTGATGCCTCCAAACACGCTCCCCACCCTGCCCCAGGGGCGCCGCTCACCTTGACGGAGTTGTCTTGACTGGAGGTAGCAAGGATGTGCTCGCTGTCCGGGTGCCAGTCCAGGCCGTGGATCTTAGAGAGGTGGGCCGCGAGATACTCCACTGCTGTGCTGGGTTTCTGCAACAGGACCATCAGCCAGAGTTGGCACTTTACAAAGAGCTCAGCGCGTGCACCTGAGCTGGACACAGCCTATCCCAGTCTGCTGGGTGGGGACACAAATGTACCCCAGAGGAACTCCCTGCTGGTCCAGGGGTTGGGGCTCCATGCCTCCACGGCAGGGAGGAGGGGTTCAAACCCTGGCCAGGGAACTAAGATCCCACATGCAGCGCGGCACAGCCAAAAAAACAATTCTCAAGAGGCCGTCTCTGTTCTTAACAAACTCCATTTTGTTTTGTCTAAAACAAACAAGACTTCGCCAGCTTTCCCTCACGCATGCTCAGAACACCAGCCTGTGAGTCTAATCATCTTCTGCTCCCGGCCCAGGCACAGCCTTAAAGAAGGCAGTGGGTGCGTCTCCCCTTTGGGACCACGGTCTGTGATTCCGGCTCCCCTTCTCACAATCACCCACAGAGCGGGATTGTGACATCCAAACAGACCCACCCCAATCCTGGGGAAAACCATCAACCTGTTTTTGTTTAATTGAAGTATAGTTGATGTACAATATTATACAATAAGCTCAGATATGCAGATGACATCACCCTTATGGCAGAAAGCGAAGAGGAACTAAAAAGCCTCTTGATGAAAGTGAAAGAGGAGAGTGAAAAAGTTGGCTTAAAATGTTTCTCAGCATTCAGAAAATGAAGATCATGGCATCCGGTTCCATCACTTCATGGGAAATAGATGGGGAACCAGTGGAAACAGTGTCAGACTTTATTTTTTTGGTCTCCAAATCACTGCAGATGGTCACTGCAGCCATGAAATTAAAAGACGCTTACTCCTTGGAAGAAAAGTTATGATCAACCTAGACAGCATATTGAAAAGCAGAGATATTACTTTGCCAACAAAAGTCCATCTAGTCAAGGCTATGGTTTTTCCGGTGGTCATGTATGGATGTGAGAGTTGGACTGTGAACAAGGCTGAGCAACAAAGAATTGATGCTTTGAACTGTGGTGTTGGAGAACACTCCTGAGAGTCCCTTGGACTGCAAGGAGATCCAACCAGTCCATTCTGAAGGAGACCAGCCCTGGGTGTTCTTTGGAGGGAATGATGATGCTAAAGCTGAAACTCCAGTACTTTGGCCACCTCATGCGAAGAGTTGACTCACTGGAAAAGACTCTGATGCTGGGAGGGATTGGGGGCAGGAGGAGAAGGGGACGACAGAGGATGAGATGGCTGGATGGCATCACTGACTCGATGGATGTGAGTCTGAGTGAACTCCAGGAGTTGGTGATGGACAGGGAGGCCTGGAGTGCTGCGATTCATGGGGTCACACAGAGTCAGACACAACTGAGTGACTGAACTGACTTATACAAGTTACAGGTATACAATATAGTGATGCCCAATTTTTAAAGATTATAGTCCATTTTCAGCTGTTATAAAATATTGACTATATTTCCCATGTTGTAATAACACAGTATTATAGCTTATTTTATACATAACAGTTTGTATCTCTTAATTCTTGCCCCTAAATTGCCCTCCCCTTCTTCCCTCTCCCAGTGGTAACCATTAGCTTGTCATAGAGAATAAACTCTATCTGAAAACCACCAAGCTTAAAGTGATCAAGCCCTAAGACTCCCAAAGAGAATGAGTACACATCACAAAAGAAAACAATACGTGATTACCAAGTACATATAAAACAAATTCAGAAGGAAACTTCAGAAATAAATATTAAAACATTAAAAGATTTTTTTTAAGCAATCAAATTAGGAGATACTTGGAAATGATATTCAATGTAGTGAGGCAGCATTTGTCACTGCTGGTATACACATGAAATAGTACAATCTTTTCTAGGGAAAAAAATTTGACAATTTTCATCAAGATGCTTAAAATTTTTCCTTTCTTAAGGGACTATTCTAAATTCACAAAAAGTTTTAGGTACAAAAGATGTTCATCTTGTGCTATGTGGAACACCTAGGAAACCAGGAACATAACGGTAAGGGGGGAATTAATTAAATGTTTGAATCAATTATTGTACAGCTATCTGATACAATATCACGCAGCCACTAAAATTATACTTAGAAAAAGCTTATTATAACAGAGGAAATGAATTTATTTTAATGTTAAATGAAAAAAGTATGCATAACTATGTGTAAGATATGATAAACCATGTTTTTAAAAAAGCATAAGAAAAGAAAATACCAAAACGTTAGCATGTGACTCTAGGCAATAGGACTACAGATGATTTTTATGTGCTCTTTGTATAACTTTCTGTCATCAGCAATAGTCTATAAGGTTAAGAGTACAATCTCCAGAACCAGCCTCCCTGAGTTTAAATCTTGACAACAAACTGTGCCTTACTTTACTCAGCTGCAGAATGGGGGTAAATTTTAATTGTAACCATTTTAAAGGCTATTTATAAAGAGAAATGAATCAATACACATAAAGTTCTTAGAACCATGCCTGCGCATAATAAGCACTAAGCAATAGCAGTGTTACTAAGAATTCACAAGTCTGAGTGAAAATCCAACATCACCACTGATACTGCACTTTTTAAAACCGTGATGCTTGCTGCCAACAGTCCTGCTTTGATACTAGAAAAGTGCCAGAGAAGTGAAATTACAACGAACAAGTGTTACAATTCATATGAACAGAAATCCTGAGTATTAATAGACAAAAAAAAAGAAAAAAAAAGCTAAATCTCCTAAAACAAAATAGGTGACACACTTGCTGAGGGAAGTCAGGGTTATGAGTGGACCAGAGAGAAGTGGACCAGCTCAGCCGTGCATTTTACGAGATAAGGAACATAGCCACTGTTTTGGAAAACCGGTCCTGGATTCATGGCTAAATACCACATTGTTTATTTTGCCTATGGTTCTGAGAACAGTCTAAGGCAGATAAATATGCATGTACTACAAATTAATCAAACATTTTATTTAAACCATTTTTTATATTCAAATATTACTTTTGTTGTTGTTCAGTCACTAAGTCATATCTCTGACTCTTTGCGATGCCATGGACTGTAGCCAGGCTCCTCTGTCCAGGGGATTTCCCAGGCAAAAATACTGGAGTGGGTTGCCATTTCCTCCTCCAGAGTATCTTCCTGACCCAGGGATCGAACCTGCGTCTCCAGCATTACAGGCAGATTCTTTACCACTGAGCCACTGGGGAAGCCCTTAAATGTTATACCAGCAACAACCATGAATAAAACTAACTGCCAATTGAAGAAATAAAGAGGGATGAAGCATGGCTATTGCCAGACTGAAGTGGAGAGACAGACATAAAAGTAACATAAAGAAGATGCACCATCCTTCTCCTTATAAAATCACCTCATCACCCAAGAGCCATCCAAGACGAGGGCTTTGACCAGCACACCACCTCCCCAGCAAGTCCTAGCACCCAACCCCGCAGCCTCCCCGTCTCTGCTGCCCTCCCCTCTCCTCTCCCATGATCTGACTTTATTCCCTGCTGGCAGGGGAAGGGAGCAGGGCAGCAAAAAGCAACGCTGAGACAGGACGCTCAGCATCCCAGCCGAGACAGCCGCAGAACAAGTTTCGGGAAAACTGACAGTAGATCCTCCCCAAAAAGCAGGAGCTCTAGCCTCCCGTTCATAGAGCAGGAAGCTGAATCTACATCCCAGATCGTGTGTGAGTCGACCGCCTTCTGCATTCTTACCCCACCATCTGGGAGTTACACAGGCAAGAGGCCCTCTCCCTGATGCCAGCATGACAGCCCTGCCATGACAGCAGAAGCCCAGGGCCCTTCCCCTCTTTCATGCCTCTCAGGACTGTGGGCTGCTGCAGGGAGATTACGCGACCTGCAGGCTCTCTTTTGAGACTGACAGGACAGGTAGACTTCTTTTTTAATTTTTGGCCACAGCACTGTAGCAATGTGGGATCTTAGTTCCCTGACCAGGGACTGAAACTGTGTCCCCTGCAGTGAAAGCACAGAGTCTTAACCACTGCATTGCCAGGCAAGCCCCAACAGCTTAAAAAAAAAAAAAAGCTAAATCTCTTAAAGCAAAATAGATAACAGACTTGCTGAGGGAAGTCAGGGTTATGAGTGGACCAGAGAGAAGCCTATAAAGGAACAGCTCAGCGTGCATTTTCACAAGATAAGGAACATAGCCACTGTTTCAGAAAACCAGTCCTGGATTCATGGCTAAATACCACATTGTTTTAAGGCAAATAAATATGCATGTATTACAAATTAATCAAAAATTTTATTTAAACCATTTTTTATATTCAAATATCACTGGGAATATTTGGGCATACTGAGTACCCGGCCCAGTGATTCAGATTCTGGATGGTATATGTTCTAAAACAATGGATTTTCCCTCTGCAATCTGGGCAGGGATAAGAAGCCCGATGACCATTCTAGAATGGTGTCTGGTTCCCCAGGCTTGACCTCCTCAGTGATACAACCACTATTCACCTTTATTCCAAAGATAAGGAAACTGAGGCTTGGAAAAGTTTGTGGTTCACCTGATAGAAACAGGAAGTAGCAACATGGGACTGTAGCTTAGGTCAGGCCAAGTTCATTTTCTTAACCTGTGATCATAATGCCTCACTCCCCTATGTTCTTCAACACCAATTTGGTCAGGAACAAATGTCATTTGGTACTAGGTTCTTAACATGGCAATTAACTATGCTGCCCAAGGTACCCTGGACTCTCAAGACAAGTCCTGCTGCTCGAAACATCCTCTTGATACCCTCCTGGGGGGGAAAGAGATCACTTACCCGCTTGTCCCATATCCGTACATCCCCGTCATGACTGGTGGCAAGGCAATTAGCGTTTTTTTTATTCCATTTGACCTGCGAGGCACCCGCTGCAAAGCAAAATCAGGGGAAAAAAGCTGTTGCCCTCAACGCCTTCGGAACAGAGTGGAGCTTATCCAGGGGAGCTGGATAATGAGTTCCGGATGAATAAGAACAGAACTCTTCAAGCTTCTATGACTGCATCAGCTCCACAGTGAGAGAGAAAATGAAGCCAAAAAAATAAATGAATTGACACATGGGAACTGGATCAGAGTCACCTAATTGAGGAAATAATCTCATGAGGAAAAAAAAAAAAACACAACTTCAGGCTACCTCTGAGTAGAATCAATAGGGAAATGTAGTTCCTTTTTTCCCACTTACTTTTATATATTCATTTAAAAATTTTACTTATATATGTTTTTTGGCTATGCTGGAGGCTTCCCAGGTGTCGCTAGTGGTAAAGAACCCACCTCCCAATGCAGGAGACCTAAGAGACATGGGTTCAGTCCTGGGGTCAGGAAGATCCCCTGGAGGAGGAAATGGCAAGCTATTCCAATTTTCTTGCCTAGAGAATCCCATGGACAGAAGAGCCTGGAGGGTTATGGTCCATACGGCCGAAGAGAGTCAGACACAATTGAAGCGACTTAGCACAAGCTTCAGAGAAGGCAATAGCGACCCACTCCAGTACTCTTGCCTGTAAAATCCCATGGACGGAGGAGCCTGGTGGGCCGCAGTCCATGGGGTCGCTAAGAGTCAGACAGGACTGAGCGAGTTCACTTTCACTTTTCACTTTCATGCATTGGAGAAGGAAATGGCAACCCACTCCAGTGTTCTTGCCTGGAGAATCTCAGGGACGGGGGAGCCTGGTGGCTGCCGTTTATAGGGTCATGCAGAGTGGGACACGACTAAAGTAACTCAGCAGCAGCAGCAGCAGCACAAGCTTGGGTCTCCGTTGCTGCGTGGGCTTCTCACAGCAGTGGCTTCTCTTCCTGCAGAGCACAGGCGCTGGGACGCCCAGGCTCCAGGAGCTGTAGCACAGGGGCTCAGCAGTTGTGGCTCCTCGGCCCTAGCGCACAGGCTCAATAGCTGCAGTGCAAAGGCTTAGTTGCTCCGTGACATACAGGATCTTCCCAGACCAGGGATCAAACCTGTGTCTCCTGGGTTGGCAGGCAGATTCTTTACCACTGAGCCACCAGGGAAGCCCAGGAAATGTAGTTGCTTAAGCAGTTCAGCCCAGCTCTGCTGGATGGTAACTGACTCATCACACAACCCACCCTTCATCCTCTCCAACGCCAAGCTTGCGATCACAAGAGCCTCAGATCAAAGCCTGCACCTTCCCACTCTGTTTTTGTTTTGGGAGGAGGGGCAGTCTTGGAAAAACACAGCCTCCAGCTGAAGCTCAGCTGAAGACTGAGCCCCAGTGTTACCCAATTCTGCCCTCAGGAAAGTTACGTGCTCCCCACCAGTTCTGTTTCCCCATCAGCAATTACATGTGGCCCTGCGTGGGGACAGGAACTCAGTCCTCTGCCAATACACACAGGGAGCAATAATGGCAAAAGAGCCCCTTAAGTGAGGGGGCGAACTGGTACTGGAAGATGCCAGAAGGGGCTGAAACAGGTGGAGAACTGGGGCACAGCAGCACTGCTGGCTGGCTCTTCAATAGTCATGGTAATTACGCTAGACCAGAACGTGATGGCTCTCCACCTCTCCTTGCTGTTGCTCAGGCAACACATGACATTTCTGCCTTGACACCCTCTCTCCACGGGCGGGTGTTTATTACTTGACAGCACTGTGGATCCAGGGCTTTAGAGGGCAACCTGACCCAAGAATCTGGAAAGGATGAAGGAGAAAGCAAGGGCTTGGTACCCAACAGGAAACAGAGTAAGGCCCAGCTTTAGCCTTGCTTGGCTTTGGTGAGAGTATTTGTTGGTTTGCTTCTTTGTTTGCTGTGTTTTTTCCCTGAGACACAGGGCACCTTAAGTCACCTAAAAAAGAATGGTAGACACCCCTGAAGTTGGAGGAAGGTGGTCTATTACTCACGAGACCCAGTTTCTTTGCAAGAAAGCTAGAGGAGGAAGTGTAAGAAAAGACTGCTCCATTTCGTGTGACAGAGTTACCGAAGAGTTCGAAGACACAAGAAAAAAAATTTGTTTTCTATTCTTTTAATGTTGTGCCTATATGAGACAATGAATGTTCATTAAATTTATTGTGATCATTATTTGGTAAGTCAAATCGTTATGCTGGACACCTTAAATTTATACACTTCTGTGTGTCAACTATATCTCAATAAAACTGGAAGAAAAGAAAGAAAAAAAAATAACAAATTTCAAGAAAATATACCTTTCCCAGTAGGTGGTCTATCAGAACATGAAGCCTCCCAAAGGCTTCTGGGAACCTCCTAATTCAACCTGTAGGATCATGACATCAAGATCAAATGAAAGCCCCAGAGTTCTCAGAATCAGAGAAAGCTCCAGAGGACACACAGACGTGCTCTTACTGACTTCCTGCCCCATGGCAGAAACAATTCACTCACAGAGATGGGGACCACAGACTCTGGGGAACAGCAGCCTCCAGCTTCCCTCTCAGGGAACACTAGCCAGAGCGGCTTTATGTAAAAGTCCACAAGCTTTGTGTTCACTTCTTTCCCCCCAGGGCAGCTCTGCCACCACTGAGAAGCCTCATTGAGGTACAAAAAGGAAAGACATCTCCTACCTCTACTTCTTAAGAAGCACTTAGAAAAGAAAGCAATTGGAATAGCCTTCCTTTTTAAAGGTTCTCTACAATCCAATCAAGCTAGAAACCTGTCAGGAGAACTAGCGAATTCAGGGATGAGCGAAGGAACATTCAGACCCCTGGTACTCTCTTTCAGCTGGATGTCTTCTGCAACCACATCTGGGGATCAATTATACACCTCGATCAGAAGCATGTGCATGGGGGCAGGGGCCAGATCAATTAAACTGTTAAGCACAGGCGCTTGAGTCCTACATCTATGGAACAAACCCTCATAGAGCATCTCCTCAGAGCAGGCACTTAGGTCAACCCTGGTCTGCAGCCCTGAACAACGTGGTCCCTAACCTCACAGAGCAAACAAACCAACTGCTTAATCCATGTGTGATGTTTAATGCCTTCAAATGATGAGGTAGGGGGATGCAGGGGGAAAAAAGAATCCTGCAATCATTCTGGAGCAAACATCAAATGTAAACTGAAATGACCCAAGAAGATTCAAAATAAGGACGATTTAAGAGACAGATAATATGATCTGTTTTGATCAAGGACGTCAAAATAGAACCCTGATAGCTGGGCTTCATCACAGGGGGAAAGGTAAAACATTTCTATGCCCAAGTTCAACCCTCAGGAAGTGGTGAGGATCTTCTGTAACCAGCTCAGTGCAGAAATGCAAGCGCAGTCAACTCCAAAGGGTGATGGAAACAGGCAGATGAGAAGGCGACTTCAAAGTTTCAGTGTGTCCATATTAAGTGATCCTGTCGGGACACAATCAGCACTGTGCGGAAACCACAGGACAAACTACCTGTTTTCCTCAATTAAGAAATGGCAGGAAAGGAAAAACCACCAAGAAAGGGGAAGGGAGAAGAAACCTACCAACTGAAAGAGATGAGAAATATATCAACCACTTTACCAACACCAGCTTTATTTGGATTCTGATTCAAAAATTTTGTAAAAGGAGAACAAAAACCCCAAACATCTACTGAAACTACTGAGAAAATTTGCATATGCTTAAATATTTGAGGATATTAAAGAACTACTGTTGATACTTTTAGGTATGCTAATGGTATTGTGGTTATGTGTTTTTTTAAAGGGGTCCCCTCTTGTAAAAAACACTTACTGAAATATTTGTCGATGAAATGATATGACACCTGGGATTTGCTTCAAAAATAATCCCAAAGGGGAAGGGGGTGGAGGTGAAAGACGACAGAAACTGTCTGTACATTGACAGTCGTTCCAGCTGGATGGAGAACACAGGCAATTCATTCTCTTCTTGTTTCACACAGTTTTGAAAGTTTCCACAATAAAAAGTTTGCAAAGCTATGTGGTGCCTGCCGTTGAACTCTGACATAAGTTCCTGACCACATTCTACAGTCACGACTCTAGCTTCCGAGAGCAGCAGGGTCAAGGTCCACGCAGCTTGAGCTTGGACAGAGCAAGGGATGCGGGGCATGGGGCATGGGGAGGAGGGAGACGGGTC
>SJXQ01001132.1:278831-311370 GCA_006408695.1 Aepyceros melampus
TCCAGACAGTGATGGTATCAGCAGGATTCTTCTCAGGGGGAAATAACCAGCCCAAGAAAGAACAAAAGCAAACAAACAAAAAACAAAACCAAAGCCCTGAAGATGATGTCCAGCTGAGCTATTTAAAATCCTTAAAGAGGATGCTGTTAAAGTGCTGCACTCAATATGCCAGCAAATTTAGAAAACTCAGCAGTGGCCAAAGGACTGGAAAAGGTCAGTTTTCATTCCAATCCCAAAGAAGGGCAATGCCAAAGAATGCTCAAACTACCGCACAACTGTACTCTTCTCACATGCTAGCAAGGTAATGCTCAAAGCCCTTTAAGCTAGGCTTCAACAGTATGTGAACCAAGAACTTCCAGACACCCTGGAACACTCCAACAAAAGGGCCAGGTTTCCAACTGCTTTCCCTACAGTGAGCTCCACCATCACACACGTAACCAGAGACTGCACTTACTCTTTAATATTAACACAGAGCCCATGAGCATCAGTCACGGCAGGAAACTAGAAAGACAGAGACCAAAACAACCAAAAGGATAGAGAAAGGAAGCAGGCAGCACAGAGGAGAGAAGGAAGCCGACACTTATCAGTCTCAGAGGCACAGAAGAAGACAAGGTAAAGAAGGGAGAACAGGAGCTCTGAGAAATTAAAATAACAGTTGAAATTTTTAAATCTGATAGAAGGGTTGGAAGTTAAAGTTGACGAAAACTCCGAGAATGCGGGACTTCGCTTGTGGTCCAGTGGTTAAGACTCTGCACTTCCCACGCAAGGAACAGGGGTTCAAATCGCTGGTTAGGGAACTAAGATCTCACATGCTGTACGATGTGGCCAAAAAAATAAACAAATACACTCTCAAAATGCAAAATAAAAAGACCAAAAGATCAGAAGAGAATCCATACAGGATATCCAACAAGCCCTAAGAGGAGCTCCAGAAAGAATGGGGAAAATGATCAAAGACAATGCAGGAAATTTTCTCCAAACTAAAAGACACAGATGTCCAGACTGAAAGGGCCCTCCACGTTACTAAAATTATTCTGTATTTTACTCTGGTGATCACATGAGTGCATATATTTATAAATTTATTCGAGCTGTACACTTAAGGCTATACCTTACTACACATATTTTAAAGCTCAATATAAGAAAATGAAATAGTGAACTTTAAGATCATGTTGAAAAACAGTATGGATGTATACATGTCTGAGAACACACCAAAACAGAAACACCTGCATGATATCCCGTTACATAATCCCGTTTTCTCCTAGAATGCTACAAAGGACAATATCCACAGCAGTCAATACTGAGAAGTCTAAAGTTTAAGATACAGTTATTCCAGGGCACCTGAAAGTATCTTATGGGCTGTTAATATGGCTGCTGGGCTGTGCTCAGTGGTCACTCATGTCCAACTCCTTGCTACCCTTTGAACTATAATCCACAAGGCTCCTCTGTCCACGGGGTTTTCCAGAATACTAGTGGGTTTCCATTTCCTTCTCCAGTTAATATGGCTACATAATGCCAAGTATGTGTTATTTTTCATTTTGTTTAGATAAAGCAGGTAATAATGTCAGAAAGGGGAGGTGGGTCCCTCTAAGTGCCCAGCAAAATGAATGAAAAAAGACATACCAAATCAGTCATGGTGAAAATTTCACACACATAAGACGTAAAGGTAACACCAGGGATAAAGATAAGATTTCTCCAAAGATAAAAAATAGGTCACATACAGAGTCCAGAATCAAAATAACATAGGACCTTTTGCCAATAACATTGAGAAAAAGAACCCCGAATATGATTCAACACAATGGTTATATGACTATATTGGCAGGAGGGGAAAGCCAGGTGTTCATATAAGGGACTCACAGACCAAATAAATATGCTCAATACTCATCTTCTACTGTAAGAAGTCAATTTGAATATTTACGATGGATAAATCAAGATACGGCAGTATATGGAGTATTGTGTGTATTAGTCACTTAATTATGTCCAACTCGTTGCGACCCCATGGACTGTAACTCGCCAGGCTCCTCTGTCCATGGAATTCTCCAGGCAAGAAGCTGGAGTGGGTTGCCATCTCCTTCTCCAATATGTAGTATACCACTTGGAAAACTGGAGGCAATCCAAAAAAAACAATAGCTAAAAAGAGTCTCAAGTGGACAGAGAAGGACATTATACAGTGGTAAAGGGACCAACCCAACAAGAAGGTGTAACAGTTGTTAAATATATATGCACTGAACACAGGAGCGCCTAAATACATAAAGGAAATATTAACAGACATAAAAAGAGAGATAAACGGTAATAGAATAATAGTGGGGGACATTAACACTCCACCTTCATCAATGGGCTTGCCAGCATTTACCATTTTCAGACTTTCAAATCTTAGACATTCCAGTGGGTATACAGTGGTATCTCATTATTCCCAGTGACTAGAGATATTCATCATCTTTTATGTTGGCCATTGATACTTTTCCTTTCATGAAATGTCTATTCAAATCTTTGGCTATTTTAAAAATGAGGTGGAAACAGACATTCATATATTATCAACGCAGTGTCAAATAAATTATTTTTCAAATAAAAAAAAGTCTCAAGCGGTTGCCTCTGGGGAGAGAGATTAGGGTGGGGAGGAATTCTGCTGACAATACAAGCTTTATAATGCTACTTGACCTTTTAAACATGTATAGGCATTTCCTTCATTTAAAAAAAAAAAAAAAAAGAGGTTTAAAAACTGATTAGGAGCAACTTCTCTTGTGGTCCAGTCGTTAAGACTCTGTGCTTCCAAAGCTGGGGGTGCAGGTTCAATCCCTGGTCAGGAAACTAAGATCCCACATGCTCCATGGCACAGCCAAAAAATAAAAAATAAATTTTAATAAAAAATTTAAAATAACTGATTCAGAAATTAATAATATACACCAAAACTACTAAATTGTACATTGAAATGGGTGAACCGTATGGGTATGTGAATTATAGCTCAATAAATTTCTTTTTTTAAAAGTGATTGAGGGAGGGGAGAAAGAGACATAGCAAATTTTCTTCATCTATGCATCCAGTGTGGTACAAGAAAGTGGTATCTGGAGAGAAGGGTCAGAGGAAAAGGGAAACTTACTTTCCATGATACGTCCTTTTGAGTTAACTTAATGTTTGCAATGGTCTTATTTAAAAGTAAATTAAAACATGACTTCAAAATTAATGAATAGAAAACAACTTCATTTTATAAATGGGTCCACAAACCACAAAGTTAATGAAAATACAGCTGAATTTGAGAGGTAGCAATCTAGAGCAACATGAAAGGGAAAGGGGGACCCTGATCATTAAATGCTATCATTCCGGTACAATGTTGATTAGCAAACGCAGGGATGGACTTCATTTGCTAGACTCTTAATTTTGAGCCAGAAGACACTACAGAGATTACATAATTCAATTTCTTCATGAGGAAATCCAATTTCTTTACGAGCAAACTGAAGTCCAAGGAGGCCAACTGAATAAACATCGGGGGGCTCATAATCAATGGAACCCAGATCCTCTCAAACCTAGGAACCAACTACCTGTTAGATTGTACCAGACAGCATCCTTCCGAAGAGTCCGCGCATTACACAGAAAAGGGCGATTTCAAGACCACACCGCCGGTAAGGAGCTAACATCTCAAAGCAATTTTATTGCTCACCTGTTAGGGCAGAGATGCAAATAATCCCCGTGAGGACCGCTGAGGTCACTAGGAGAGCGGAACTAAACCCAGTGACTGTACATTAAAGAAGCGCTCTAAAAAAAAAAATAAAGAAGCGCTCTCCAACTTCCAGAGGCCTCTGGATTTGCAGCTTACTCCCGGAAACCGCGGCAGACGAACTCCGCCCGCTCACTTACCCGGAAAGCACTGCATGCTGCCCCACGCAGTCCACGGACATGGCGGTCGCCTGGGAGAGAGAAGAGGCGTTCAGTCCTGCCAGCGAGACCAGCTCAGGTCGGCACCTGCGGCTCTTCCTCTTCCCATGGCCCAGGCAGTTCCCTACAGTGGACTCTTTAGCCCCCTTCTAGTTCTCATCCGAATCTCACGTTCATCTTTCACAACAGAGCAGCTGCGATCTATTCCACCAGGGGTACACACACCAAGCGGGCAGAGTCTAAATTGAGGAAACAAGTCCTGGAATTGTCGGAAAATCCAACTAGTTCCCAGCAAACTGAGCTATTAAGAGCTCCTTCAGCACACACACACACACACACACACACACACTCCCCACCGCCTTTCCAAAGCCTCACACACACACACTCCACCCCTTTCCAAAGGGCATGGATTTCTCCTCCAACCTAAATGGCAATTGAATATTTTCAAACACCACTTCTGCTGACTCTACAGTCATATTCTTGAGATGCTCAGTTCCTATTTAATCTGAGATTTCCAGCACATTTGACTGGTTTCCATTTCCCAGGCCTCCCAACTTCTAGGGAGCACCAGCTTTTCAGGAGCCGATGTCCAATTTCCAAAAGACCACACTGAATCAAGGAGATTTGCATTCAGGCCGGAACATGAGAATAATTTCAATCATGGCAGTTACAGCCCTAAATTCTCTTGTTTGGACAAATTCAAGTCCTGTTGCATTCCCAGGGCATTATCTGAAACAGTCTTGCTGTTGTTTGATTATTAAGTGCGCTAAGCTCTTTCCAAGAGATAGTCCAGAGAGAATGCATTTTGTACATCCTGCCACACTCACAAATCACAAATGGTAAACAGAAATTCTCTTCCTCACTTCCATTGGTCTTCTTAATGAGTTTCTCACTCATATACCCCCAAGAAACTTGTAATATTAGGGACAAGATGTCAGAGTGTTTTCATGGAGGCTGAGAAGGGGATTATTAAGCATTCTTCATTTCACTGGAGTCGTGAGCAGAGAAATGCCCAGCTGCAAAGACAGGCTCTGAAATGAAATGCCATTTCCAGAACCCTTCTGGACAATTTATACACTCAGGACATGAAAGAGGGCAAGATGGTACCTGCAACCAGGAGCAGTACCATCTTTCTAGAGGGTGTGTGGCAGCAAGAATCCTAGGGTGGCTCCAAGATTCTGGGCCTTTGCTATTCACATACATTCTCCCCGTTAGTCTAGGCACTAATCTAGTAAAAGCACTTTGAGTGTATTAAGGTCCCACATCAGTTCACCCTAAGCAAAAAGAGACCTGAAACAACCCCAATAACCTAAATGCCCATCAGCTGAATGGACAAACAGCATGGTATACACACACAATGGCATACATGCCACAGTGTGAATGAACCTTGAAAACATTACACCAAGTGAAATAAGTCAGAAAAAAAAGGGTGAATACTGCATATTCCACTTATATGAGGTGTCCAGAGAGTACAACAGAGGTAGCCAGGGACTGGGGGCCTGGGGGTGAGCTGATTCGGTTTAGTGAGTACATAGTTTCCATCTGGGATGATGAAACAGTTATTGGAGGAGCAGACAGAGCCAGAGAGACCTCCACATCAGCCCTTTAAAGGCAGGTCCAGAGGTCAGAGGCAGAGGAAGTCAGAGATTTGGAGGGTGAGGGATTTAACACGGAGAAGACTCTGCTGCTGGCTGTGAAGGTGGGCAGACCACATGGCAGAAGTCGAAAGTGATCCCTAAATAACAACTGGCAAAAAACAGGGACCTCAGCCCCATAACCCCCAGGAACTGAATTCTTCCAACAACCTTAATGAGCTTGTTAGCAGATTCTTCCCTAAGTCATCTGGGGAGCCCCCAGATGAGGACACAGTAAAGTGATGCCTGGCTTTCAGCCTATGAGACACCAAACAGAGAAAGCAGCCTGGACTTCTGACCTACAGAGTGTGTGTGTGTGCACGCCTGCACACACACGTGAGCTCAGTCATGTCCAACTCTTTGTGACTTCCAGTACTGTAAGCTAATAAATAGATGCCACTTCAAACTGCCAAGTTTGTGGTACAGAGACAATAAAGGATGATTCGGTAATAATACCAAAAAAAAAAAAGTCATGTCCTCTGACTCAGTATTCCACCTCCGGAATTTATTCAAAATACAGCAAAACTTTTATACCCAGAGTTGTTGGATTCATGTTATCTATAAGTAAATTACAGATATCTATACAGTGGACTATTCTAGAAGCATTAAGGGCTGGCACAGAAAAATGCAGGCGCCAGCCTACAATTAGAATATCATAACTCACCATATCTCGTCAGAGTAAGTTATTTTTTAAGAAGTAAAACAAAAAAAACCCACGCCTAACTTACACTTCCCTACCCCCACCCAGCCCCACAAAAAAGAACCCAACGTTATGTTTGCAGGAGCACATGAAGGAGGGTTATGCTAGGCTGCTCCAAAGCGGGAAATGGAGACAGAGAAGCGCTTTAAGACAGGATGTGAAATCAACTGATGAGAGTACAAGGTGGTGTTTATCCACGACAGGAGCCCCCCCGGCAAGGCCTCAGCACCCTCAGTCTTCTCGATGGGGAATGACTGAGAGATGCTAAGTCCGGATGTCAGAGGGTGAGGAGCCTGGGGCTCTTGTGCAATACCACTGCAAGAGAGGAAGGGAGCCCCACAACGAGGACAGAGAGCTCCCACCAGCCTGTGAACAGGGCTTGCTGTAAAGTAAGCCGCACGGGTAAAGGCTTGCACTTTACTTAAAGGGAAAGTGTTATTTCATTCCCTACTATGAACTAAAATTTAAATCGGCTACTTAGCCTGAATAACACTGAAAAAAAGTATATGAAAATGTTTCGATGGTAGAGATTTTTATTCCTCTAAATGAGCCTACATTCTTACTTTTTTTTTTCATTCTTACATTATTTATGTGCAGTATTTTACAATAAAAAGCCCTGTTATCTTTTCAAGGCCCCCTTCCAAGCCTCTTCTCTTTCCACTCTGCTCACAGCCTGGGCATGACATTAAAGGTCACTTCAGACTGCTCTTCTGCTCCTCCTTCGGCCCATCTCACGCCTCTCCTTCCCAACCCCATCCCAACACTCCAGCTGTCCGCTCCAGGAATTCTTCAGAATTCCTTCCAGGTCCTCAAACTCAGGCAAGCACTCTCTCCTCTTTGGCCTCACACCAGCTGCTTCCTCTGACTTGAAGACCCTTCTCTCCAGGCTTCACCTGGCTCATTCCTTCCTGTTCTAGCTCTTTTAATTTATTCCAAACCCAGTCTGCTTGCACACATCAGTGCCCTGCCTATGCGATCACAGTACCCAAGGCCCACCTTTATACGGCATTTACTCTTTGTTTTTGCTTTGGGCTGTGTCACCTATCATGCGGGATCTTAGCTCCCTGACCAGGGATCGAACCCGCGCCCCCTGCAGTGGAAGCACGGAGTCCTAACCACTGGACTGCCGGGAAGTCCCTACACAGCACTTATCATACTTTACAATAAGTATCTACTTACTGATGGTCTCCACCATTACACTGCAATTTCTTGAAGGTAAAAATCAATTCGCTAGCACAATGCCTGGTCCATGGTATACACTCCATAAATGCTAGCCACTATAGACAATACAGGTCTTATAAAAGCTTATGCTATACAAAAACTTGTACATAAGTATTCATGGCAGCATTATTCATAATAGCCAAAAAGTGGAAACCAACCCAATGTCCAACAACTGATGAATGGATAAATAAAATCTATACAATGGCATGTCACAAAGGCCATATATTGTATAATTCCATTTGTATGAAATCCTCAGAATAGGCAAATCTATACAAATAGAAATTAGATTAGTCGCTGCTGCCTAGAGCTGGGGTATCAGGGTACCAGGGGGCTGATGGCTAAAGGGTACAGGGTTTCTTCTTGGGGTAACAAAGATGTTCTAAAAATTACTGTGGTCAAAAAGAATTTTTTTAATTGCTGTGGTCAGAGTTACACACTTTGTGAATATACTAGAACCCACTGAATTGTGTACATTTTAAACAGGTACATCGTTATGATATGTGAAAAATATTTCAATAAAACTGTTACCCAAAAAATGCTATGGTAAAACACTTTCATCTTTTAAAAAATAACAGGTATTTCATGGCTGATTCATGTCAATGTATAGCAAAACGAATATAGTATTGTAAAGCAAAACAAACTAAAAAATAAAAATTAATTTAAAAAAATAACAGGTATGAGACTTTATAATAGTCAAATGACACTGAATTTAGAGATGAATTGCATTACACATCCACTTTGGGTTTACAGTTAAATTAGGTACAAACACAAGGTTGTGTTAGAAAGTTGATCTCTGGGAAGAATCTGTAATACAGATTCATAGGATTATCTGTCTTGATTGGATACAAAGGAAAGCCTCCCTAGAGGCCTCTGCTACCTGCAGAACAAAAGCTAGGGTTGGTTTCTTTGAAGGGACTAGGAAAGAAAGCAGCTCTTCCTCTTTAGATCCCAGCTGAATTAGAAAGAGCTGTCCAAAAACCAGAAATGTTTTGCTTGCCATCCTTCTAAACGATGCAAAGTGGAAACGTTCAGTCAATGCAAATCAGAGCTAGGTCAGTTCCCCTAAAATCAGGATGTCAGGTGCCTGAGCACAGACTGTAATGTATGCATTACCAGACTCCACAGAATAATCCCACAAACTGAAACCCACTGGTAGAGAAGGATCAGAGCATTTAACATGACAAGATCGATCTAATTAGAGCTGTCACACTGTTGCCAAGCCTCCTTTCAAACCACCCTTGCCTAAGGCTCACGAGAGGTTATCTATCAGAGGTCTGCTTACACACAGCACAATGAGCCTTTCTTGGGAAGTCTCCCTCTTTATTTATTATTTCTTACTGGAGTATAATCACTTCACAATGTTGTGTTGTGATAGCCACCACTGCACAACAAAGTGAATCAGCTACTATGTATGTGCGTGTGGGCTAGGTCGCTTCAGTCGTGTCCTCTCTGTCCATGGCATTCTCCAGGCAAGAATACTGGAGTGGGCTGCCATGCCCTTCTGCAGGGGATCTTCTCAACCCACGGATGGAACAGGCATCTCCTGCACTGCAGGCGGATTCTTTACCCAATGAGATACCTGGGAAGCCTCGGCTATATGTACACATATATACATATAAATGGGAGAAGGAAATGGCAACCCATTCCAGTATTCTTGTCTGAAGAATTCTGTGGACAGAGGAGCGTGGTGGGCTGCTGCCCGTGGGGTCGCACAGAGTCGGACACAACTGAAGCGATTTAGCAGCAGCAGCATACATGTATATCTTCTCCTTCTTGGACTCCTCCTACCACCACCCCCATCCAACCCATCTAAGTCATCACAAAGCATTAAGCTGAGCTCCTTGTGCTTTACAGCAGTTCCCACTAGCTATCTATTTTACCCATTAGTGTACATAAGTTAACTTCTATCTCCCAATTCATCCCACCCTCCCCTTCCCGTGTCCCCATGTCCACTTGACATTCCTGCCCTCAACGTAGATGTATCTGTACCACTTTTCAAGATTCCACATATATGTATTAATGTACAATGTTTGTTTTTCTCTGCCTTACTTCACTCTGCATGAGACTAGGTCCATCCAAGTCTCTACACATGACCCAAATGCATTCCTTTTTATGGCTGAGTAGTATTTTGTTGTATAGATGTACCGTGAATTCTCTACCCCTTCAGCTGTTGTTGGACACTTAGGTTGTTGAAGTCTCTCCCTTTAAAATGAGAACATCTTCATTTCCCCACAAACTCAAATGGTACAAACTGGTTTCACAAGCAAAGCCACCTAAACTTTCTGAGTCTCAGGTTCCTCATTTGTAAAATAAGAGGAGAGATGAGATGACTCCCAAAGGTCCTCTTAGTTCCATGAGTCTGGCCAAGATTGCTGCTTCCTCAGGCAACATTTCTAATTTCAACATTGTAATGAACATGCATCAGGCATTTAATGGACACTGACCCCTGCTAAGTGCTCTGCGTAATTATCTCATTTAATCCACAGGGAACTCGATAGTTGGAGAAAAGAGTTACCAGCAGGCATGAGACTGCTAACCTTACAAAGGCTGGCTTACAAGGCTGACTCCTGACTGGTATCTCGGACCTGAGGCAGCAATGTTGGGGTGGGGGGTCCCATATTCCCTAATTGATAAGAAGAGCTTGCTGTGTCTAAACTGTACGTACAAACAACATGGTTTATGCAGAGCCACGGCTGCGCTTCAGAGAACACAGCATTTTGGTCTGTGCTAGCCAGAAGGTTCCTACATGACCAGCTCCAAAGAAAAACCTCGGCCACTGTGTCCCAAGGGAGCTTCCCTGGAGACATTATTACATGGGTGTCAAAATTCGATGCTGGAGGAATTACGCACGTCCTGAGCGACCCCATGGGGAGATGACTCAAAAGCTCACCCCCTCCTCCAGGCGTCACTCTTCTTCCCTGAGATGTTGCTTTGTATCTTTTGCTCCGATAAATCATAACTGCAAATACAAGTGTGAATCCTCCCGGTGAAACTTGGGACTGGTCTGGGGAATCCTGGACACAGGTAGGTACTGCTACTGCAGTTTAGTGAATGAAGAAATTGAAGCCTAGAAAGGAAATAAGTTGCCTAAGATCACACAGCAAATAAGTGGCCTAACCTGGATCCTAACACTGAGCCTCTAGCTCCAAATCCTCTCTCTCTACTATGCTTTTCCCTCTTCCCTCACAGCATTTTAAAAAGATTTATTTATTTTTGGCTGGGCTAGGTCTTCACTGCTGCTTGCAGGCTTTCTCTAGTTGCGGTGAGCAGGGACTCCTCTCAGCTGCGGCGCTCAGTCTTCTCATCGTGGTAGCTTCTCTTGCTGCAGAGCACAGGCTCTAAGGCAGGCTTCAGTAGTCACAGCACACAGGCTCAGCAGTTGTGACTTGCAGGCTCTGGAGCACAGGCCCAATAGTTGTTGCACACAGGCTTAGCTGCTCCACAGCATGTGGAATCTTCCCAGACCAGGGATAGAACCCATGTCCCCTGCACCGGCAGGCAGACTCTTATCCACTGCATTTTTATATCAAGTTTTCTAGAAAACAACCTGCAGCATTCACATCATAACAGTCACTTCCACCAAAACTAGTCCTACCATTTCCCTCCATCCTTGTAGTTCTCAAAAAGTAAATCTAAAAAGTGAAAGTGAAGTCGCTCAGTCGTGTCCGACTCTTTGCGACCCCACAGACTGAGACTGTAGTCTACCAAGCTCCTCCGTCCATGGGATTTTCCAGGCAAGAATACTGGAGTGGGTTGCCATTTCCTTCTCCAGGGGATCTTCCCAACCCAGGGATTTAACCTGGGTCTCCCACATTGTAGGCAGCGCTTTACCATCTGAGCCACGAGGGAAGTCCCCTGGAATCTAAAAAAGCAGGGATCAAAGCTGGATTGCTTGACATAAATGTATTGACTATAAATTATTTGTAATTTTCTCCTTAGCTAAAGAATTTGCTGAATTCTTTTTTGGTTTTTGTAGAGCAAAAACTAGTCCTCAAGTCTTCATCTGTCTAGAACAGTTTTAGTAATGCTGAGACTAAAAGTCCTCAACCACCAGGGGCAGCAGAGAGCACGCTTTCTTCTGAGATGCCTCTCAATTTTAAAGTAACAAGAAAAGAAAAAAATGAAAAATTATGAAGAAAATCTATATGAACCTAGGATATCGATTTTTCTTAAGACTGAAAAAATAGTTTATGGATTTACAATCCATAAATTCAACTGCACTAAGCTTAAACTTCTGTCCATCTAAAAATACCATTAGAACAATGAAAAGGCAAGCCACAACCTGGAAGAACATATTTGCAACTTACGTAACTAAATACAAGATTAGAATTCAGAAAAATGTTTACAATCTATGGAAAGAGACAACTCAATTTTAAAAAAGGGGTATAAGACATAAGCAAGCATTTGACTGGAAAAAAAATGTGAAAAGATATTCATCTTCACTGTAATCAGAGAAATATAAACCCCCAAATAATGGGCCATTTCATATGCACTAGATAAGTGAAAATCAGATGTAGAGATGAAAGCATGATGTGGGTGGGGATTTTTTGCTTGTTTTGTTCTCTGATTATCAGTCCATTCAAGCTGCTATAACAAAACACCATAAACAGCAGATTTTTTTTTTTTTTTAAGATGCTCTGGGTCTTCGTTTTCTTTGCATGGGCTTTCTCTATTTGTGGTGCTAGGGCTTCTCTTGTAGCCAAGCGCAGGCCCCAGGGCACGCTGGCTTCAGTGGTTGTGGTGCACAGGCTTAGTTGCTCCAAGGCACAGGGAATCTTCAGGGACCAGAGATGGAATCACATCCTCTGCATCGGCAGGCAGATTCTTATCCACTGCACCACCAGGAAGTTCAAAAGGGTGAATTTTTATTGAGCATTAAGTGTACCTTAATAAGCCCGTACTTCTTTTAAATCACTTTGTGTGGAGGGTGGACTGGAAGGGGGCAAGAAGCTGGGGTGCAGGGAAAGTTTGAGCATTTTGCAAATGCCCAAGTGGAGACATTAAGGAGACAGCTGCTATGAGTCTGCCCTTCTTATCTTCATCACAAAAGTCATGCTCTTTGGTATTTTTGTACTTAACTGTTGAATTAAGAGATCCTTACCTTCACAGTCCACCAACTCCCCCTCTTTGAGAGTAGAAACTAATGTCCATCTTCCTAGTTCCCTGAACTGCACCTTCCCATACCAGAGCCCCTAGCCACAAGTGGCTATTTAATGGCAATTAAAATCTAATTAAAATTTAAAATATGATATCTCTGTCACACTAGACCCATTTAAATTGTTGAAGAGCCATATGTCTGTCATCTCAGAAAGTTCTAGTGGATAGTGTTGCTCTAGAAAACTATCACTAAGTTTTCTTAGTGTTTACACTCATTGATCTCATTGATTCTAGCGACCACTTCAGAGTGGATGCCAAGCAGCACAGGTTCCTCACTAGTAATTGGTGAAAGTAACATCTGTTTTATAAAGTAAACAACACATATAAAATATAAAACGAGTTTCACCTTTCAGACTAGGGTTTTTCTCTGAAAAATCTAAAAGCTTTCCATTTTTAAAATTAATTATTTGGCTGCCTCCAGTCTCAGCTGCTGCATGCTGGCTCTCCACTGGCTTTGGGTTGTGGCACGCAAACCCATGTGGCATGTGGCACACGCAAACTCATGTGGCATGTGGGATCCCAGTTCCCAGACCAGGGATTGAACCTGTCCCCTGAATTATAAGGCAGATTCTTAACCAGTGGACCACCAGCAAAGTCCTTAAGAGCTTTAGATCTTTTTAACGATTTTTTAAAGTGGTGGGATGTTTGGAAAAGTTTATTGTTCTGCTCTTCAGAAAAGCGATATGAAGAGTTTTAACTTTTTCTTTTCTCATTAATGAAATAGTTAATCAAATGGGTCCCAGTAGGTCCCTATCCCTCCCAAAGACCACCAAATCAATCACAAAACCATGCTAATTCATACTAAGACACACCCTTCCAGATGAATAGAAAAATCAAATAGAAAAACAGAAACTCCCGCAAGGCAGTTAGATTACTCAATTTACTTTGTTCTCTGACTATGACAACTGCTGTTTAGGTTTAATTATTCAATACAACTTCATAGCATCCTAATATCTGTGTCAGCACCCTCTCTGCAGGTCTTTCCAATTACATCTCTGCAGAGAAGTAGGAGTGAGACTACCTGGGTTTCTGTGAAAATTAAAGGGTTTGCAGATTAGTAGCTTCCAAATTAGCAGGCTCAGAGGTAGGACACATGACTTTGTTCTTAGTCCCCAGAGAAAGCAATTAACAAGAAGGGTAACAGGAACAGGGTTCTTTTTCCCTGGGAGTCTGGCACCTTCCCTCCTTCCAGAGACATCATGCTGACAGTGCAAACTGCTTTTAGGATACTTTAATCCAAATTGGTTGCTCAAATTCCCCACGGTTGCTGTGTATCAAGGGCACCACAGAGCAAACTGGTGGGAGGTTCTCCACTCCTTCATCTTCAGGGCAAAAGAAGGAGTGGGTTTTAGAAAGAAGGAACCACATCATCCCCTTATCATAAATCCAGATTCCCCTTCAGTAAAGATCACCTTGGCACCAAGACAGTGCCTGGCACCGCATGCACCTGGCAAAGTTCAGTGAACCTTTATTGAACAAGTGAGTGCATGAAAGCCAGGCACAGAGAAGGTATTCAATAAATATGTGTGCGATGAATGAAGAGAAACACCAAGACAGTGTCCTAGGTGCTGGGTCGGGGGGCATATTTCTCGTGGAATGACTGTATGATAAACTCATACAGTATGAAGCAGGGTGGTGTAATGAGCCCAGCAAGGCCCTGGGGCCAGATGCCTGAGCTCAAATCCCAGTGGGATCACATAATGAGAGGCCAAGTCATTTGGAATCAGCCAAAGGGGAACAGCTTCCCCAGTGGGGAAAAAAAGGAGTAATATCTACTTAGCTTGCATGATTTTTCATGCATTATTAAAACCAAATGTAGATAAATCACTTAGCACAAGGCCCGACATATGGAAGGAAAGAAATAGAAAGCTGGTAAAAATTTCTAGTAAGTAGGAGCTTTCCCTTAGGTTCACCATGTGTCCAGCATTGTGCCATACATTCTAAATGTATGACCTCACAAAATTCTCAAATCAAGCCTACGAGGTAGGCACGATTCATACCTCTTACAGGTAAGAAAACATGAGCAGAGGGTGAGGACAGGCTAAGAGCTGAGGCGGGATTCGAAGCCGGGTTAATACATGCAGTGCATACTCCTATTCGCTGTACTATGTTTTCCACTATTCTAGAATCAGTGAACACTCACAAGCTTAGACGCCGAGACAGGCACTTTGCATGCAGTTTTGCTGTTGTTGTTTTTAATCGAATCCACTCCGAAGTCCCGTGAGGCTGGGAAATCCATGCATCTGAGGCTCAGAAAAGTTCTGTGACAAGCCCAAAATCACCAGGGGCGTGGACTGTAAACACCCGCTCGCTCACCACCCTGGTCCTGGGAAGCCCCCGCTCAGCGCTTACAAACCCGCAATCTCTGCACTTAGATGTCCCCAGGCAGACCCCACTCCCTGTACCCACGAGGGGAGCCCCGAAACCTCGCCAATGGCAGCCCCAACCACCCCCAACGGTCACCCAAGCTCCCCTCGCCGCTCGGGTCTGACAGCACCAGGCCATCCTCTTGCCCACCTCCCGAGCCGGGCTGGGGGTCGCCACGACGCCCCCGAGTCAGACCCGGCCGCGTGGGGGAGGGGAACCAGGAAGGGCGCATGCTCGGAAGGCCCCGCTGGCCCCAGCTCACCTGGGAATCGCGGAATTCCACCACGACGTTCTCGCTGCTCCATCGCGCCGCCATCGCCCGCGCCCACCCGCGGGGGCCGCAGGACTACGCGCTCCCACCCCCTGCACTCGCGTTCCCGGGCTCAGAAGCCACACGCAGCCCACAGGTCGGCCCTGCCACGCCCCGCCCGTCTGGCCACACGCCATTGGCTCACACACCACTGGGTACGCCCCCTCTTCTCGGTTCCTCCAATTGCGGTACCGTGCCGGCACCGAGACGGGCACGCCCCCTCCTCCGTCACTCGGCTTCAGCCACCCTCGCTTCTCGGGCGGAAAAGACATGCCCGCTGCCGCAAACTCTGCCGGGAGTTGTAGTCCAAGGTTGAGCCGCAACCGGGGCAGAGCTTGCAGGTTGGGGTTCGGCGCAGGGGAGGGAGATATTCTCCTCTGGCCGGGGTCCTTGGCAAGGCCCAGGACGTAGATAACCAAAGCTGGACGTTCAGTTCAGTTCAGTCGCTCAGTCGTGTCCGACTCTGCGACCCCATGAATTTCAGCACGCCAGGCCTCCCTGTCCATCACCAACTCCCAGAGTTTACTCAAACTCATGTCCCTCCAGTCGATGATGCCATCCAGCCATCTCATCCTATGTCGTTTGTCCCCTTCTCCTCCTGCCCCCAATCCCTCCCAGCATCAGAGTCTTTTCGAATGAGACAACTCTTCGCATGAGGTGGCCAAAGTACTGGAGTTTCAGCTTCAGCATCAGTCCTTCCAATGAACACCCAGAACTGATCTCCTTTAGGGTGGACTGGTTGGATCTCCTTGCAGTCCAAGGGACTCTCAAGAGTCTTCTCCAACACCACAGTTCAAAAGCAACAATTCTTCAGCACTCAGCCTTCTTCACAGTCCAGCTCTCACAGCCATACATGACCACTGGAAAAACCATAGCCTTGACTAGACGGACCTTTGTTGGCAAGGTAATGTCTCTGCTTTTGAATATACTATCTAGGTTGGCCATGACTTTCCTTCCAAGGAGTAAGCGTCTTTTAATTTCATGGCTGCAATCCCCATCTGCAGTGATTTTGGAGCCCCCAAAGTCTGACACTGTTACCACTGTTTCCCCATCTATTTCCCATGAAGTGATGGGACCGGATGCCATGATCTTCATTTTCGAATGTTGAGCTTTAAGCCAACTTTATCACTCTCCCCTTTCACTTTCATCAAGAGGCTCTTTAGTTCTTCTTCACTTTCTGCCATAGGGTGGTGACATCTGCATATCTGAGGTTATTGATATTTCTCCCTGCAATCATTAATGCAGACCAATGGTTAGCAGACCCAGCTGCAGGGAAAGACTGAGGGAGCATGGGAAGCGGGCAAAGGAGGATGAGATAGTTGGGAGGCATCATCAACACAAAGGACATGACTTTGAGCAAACTGAGAGATAATGAAATACAGGGAAGCCTGGCGTGCTGCCATCCATGGGGTCGCAAAGAGTGGCATACAACTTAGCCCCTGAATAGCGACAATGGTTACTTCTTCCCCAGAGGCCTGAAAGGCACAAAGCCATTGAAAAGCGCCAACACACAAGTGGTTTCTGGAGTGGGTAGCTGTTTCCTTCTCCAGGGAATCTTCCCAACCCAGGGATTGAACCCAGGTCTGCCGCACTGCGGGCAGATTCTTTACCCTTTGAGCCACCAGGGAAGCCCATACAGTACAGCAGTGCCTGCCAAAGTATCCAAGGACGCAGGGGGAGTGTGCTTCTTCGGAAACAAGGGTGGTGTCATATGCATATATGAAGTTATTGATATTTCTCCCAGCAATCTTGATTCCAGCTTGTGCTTCCTCCAGCCCAGCATTTCTCATGATGTATTAGTTAAATGTACATGATGTATAAGTTAAATAAGCACAGTGACGATATACAGCCCTGACGTGCTCCTTTTCCTATTTGGAACCAGTCTGTTGTTCTATGTCCAATTCTAACTGTTGCTTTCTGACTTGCATACAGATTTCTCAAGAGGCAGGTCAGGTGGTCTCGTATTCCCATCTCTTTCAGAATTTTCCACAGTTTATTGTGATCCACACAGTCAGAGGCTTTGGCATAGTCAATAAAGCAGAAATAGATGATTTTCTGGAACTCTCTCGCTTTTTTGATGATCCAGCAGATGTTGGCAATTTGATCTCTGCCTTTTCTAAACCAGCTTGAACATCTGGAAGTTCACGGTTCACATATTGTTGAAGCCTGGCTTGGAGAATTTTGAGCATTACTTTGCTAGCGTGAGATGAGTGCAATTGTGTGGTAGTTTGAGCATTCTTTGGCATTGCCTTTTCTTTGGGACAATTTCTCTATAGAAGGAAGAAATTCATTTGGTTGTGGTAAGGAGTTAAGCAAGCACAGGGCCTGGAATAAAGTGAATACTCAAGTGTAAGCTATCATTATTGTTGTTGAAATTATAGCTATTTCTACATGCAAGTTGTGACATGAATAGAGATGAGAAGGCTTCCTTTCCCTCTTGGAGTGTGTATTTAATGGGAAGATGGGTTAGGAAGTCAGTGGGTTAGGAAGACCAACTCATGCCTGGAAACTGCTCAATGTGGGCAAACAGGGACACAACAGTATACACTTAGCAGAACTGTGTTTTATGAAAGCAATGTGC
Organism: Aepyceros melampus; assembly: GCA_006408695.1. Classification (NCBI taxonomy): domain Eukaryota; kingdom Metazoa; phylum Chordata; class Mammalia; order Artiodactyla; family Bovidae; genus Aepyceros; species Aepyceros melampus. The sequence goes on from SJXQ01001132.1 coordinate 296,666, forward strand.
CAGAAGAAAGCAGCTAAATGGGAGACCTGACATAACCTCCTGAAGACAGTAACATTTGAGCTTTACAGTATAATTTTAGGATTTTTGATAGAGTCCTCTATTTTAAAAGGTACTTCAGCATTATAAAGTGTGAAGAACAGGGTGTGTTCCAAAGACATAAAACAGTTCCCCAATTAACACACACGACACTGTGGCTTCTTCCTTTCCTTCAATATACACATCAATTTGTAACTCAATATTTATTTGTTTATTGAATATTTTCAAGCTTTCAATGGACAGGGACCAGGTCTGTTTTGTTCAGCCTTGCATGGTGCCAGCAAGTACACGGCACTCCATGAGTACTGGTCCAATGAATAAAGGCAAAAAGTGTATGTATGTCATGCCCCCCAGTGCTGTCTACATCAAAAAGATGTCTTCTATGAAAGCAAAAACAGTTCCTAAAACAATTCAAGGTCCTTACCTGTAATTCATTACACCCAGAAAGTAACACAGAATCACCAGCAGTGGTCCCTAAAATCCCTTGCTTTCTTTCTCCTTCACCTATCAGACATACTCACCCAAACAGTCCTTAAACATCTCCTCCAGCCCTGGCCTCCAAACTCCTGCACTGGACTTTCTTCCTACTGTCACGCGAGTGTACGTTCCTCGGTTCTTGTCTCGTCACAACAAAGATCTGGAGCAACGGACATTAAAGCCCTCGGCGCGTCACAGCTCTCAGGTCTTGGACAAACTGAGTTATAGCCCTTAGGCAAATCAGTGTTACAGCTCTATTTTATTTAGAAGATAGCAGGCGAATCCATCCTCGAAGCGTGAAGGCATGCCAACCCAAAGACGCGAAGAGAAGGGAGTGGAGGAGCTCGGGGGAGGGAGAGAGAGTGAGAGAGGGGGAGAGAGAGAGAGAGAGAGAGAGAGAGCGCACATGCACGGACATTAAAGAGAGAAAGAGAGAAAGCACTTGGCTCCTCCTTTCATATGTTTTTTCCTCCACCTGGGCCTGCACTATGCAAATTGGGCTTAGCCAGGAGTGCTGTTTGTTTTACCTGAAGTCTTCACTTTGGTCCTCGGACCTTCATTTGACCTTCCTTTGACCTTGTCTTATAGCCACCGCCATTTTGGTCTCCTTTTCCCTATTCTACCTACCTAACTTCACTTTCACTTTCATGCAATGGAGAAGGAAATGGCAACCCACTCCAGTGTTCAGCCTGGTGGGCTGCCATCTATGGGGTCGCACAGAGTCGGACACAACTGAAGCGACTTAGCAGCAGCAGCAGCAACACTACCTTACAGTTTGTTCCCAATTCTCCGTCAAAAAAGCTAAAGACTGCTTTGGAGAGAAGGGTATCAGCTCAAAGAGCCAGGAAGGGGGAAAACTGCAAGCCAGAGTCAAGAGCAGGAGATCGAAAGATAAGCCAGGAATGGGTTTCCATTCTCCAGGGGATCTTCCCAACCAGGGATCAAACCTGTATCTCCTGCTTGGCAGGCGGGTTCTTTACCACTGAGCCACCATCTGAGAAGCCCTAGGATGTAGCTGTTCAGTTACTCAGTCATGTCCCACTCTTTGTGACCCCACGGACTGAAGCATGCAGGCCTCCCTGTCTTTCATCATCTCCTGGAAGCTGCTCAAACTAATGTCCACTGAGTCAGTGATGCCATCCAACTGAAACCATTACCAGGGTTTGGAACTCAAACCCATGTGGCCAGGACTCAAAGCCAGCTGAAACCCAGTTTGAGACTTAAACCCACATGGCTGGGACTCAAATCCAGCCAAAACCCACAGTACCTGGTTTCAGGACCTAATGAAGCTCAGGTTCTTGATGTCTCATCACAGAAAGAATTCAGTGAAAGACTTACAAAGTGATAGGTAAGAAATGGATTTATTCAGTTACAGAGAGAAGCACACTCCACAGAGTGTGGGCCATCACAGACAGAGGGTGAGTGCCATGAAATGTAGCATGGTTAGCTTTTATAGGCTGGGTAATTTCATATGTAATGAGTGGGAGGAGTATTCCAACTATTTTGGGGAAGGGGTGGGGATTTCCAGGATTCGGGCCATAGCCCACTCTTCGGTCTTTTAACAGTGCCATGGAACTGTCATGGCACCTCTGGGTGTGTCGTTTCACTTGCTGATTCAGGATTAAGGTCTAGTCTTGTCTGCGGTCTTGGTCCCATTTGATTCCAATCGGTTTATGTTGTGTCCTTGGGCTATGTCATTCTTTCAGAAGTTGTGCCCTGCCCGTTTCCCTCCTGTTACATTCACCCCTCAGAGATTTTACACCCATAATCTTATGGGAAAAAGAAGGGCAAAGGTCCATCTTCTGGAATTGCCTGGAGGCTGAGTAGGGGCTTTGACCTTGCCTATCAGGGAGTGAAATGCTCTGGATACCTGATCTAGGGGCCCCAGGGGCAGGGCAGCTCCTTGTTTTAGTCCTCAAGGGCTGAAATCCCTACATAGCCAGCATCTGGATGGAGAACTGTTGTTAACTGGTTCCTTAGTATTCCTATGTATCTTTTTGACGATGAAGCATTTTTGTATCAGCACCAATATAAAGAAATATCTATAAATGACAAAAAACTCAAAAGACATGGTCAAACATCTGATTACAGTGACAATAAACTTTGGTTACAATAATCAGAATTAGAAATGATCACATTTAACATAACATACCAAATAACCCTAGTTAAATAGATTTCCCTGGTGGCTCAGATGGTAAAAGCATCTGCTTACAATGCAGGAGACCTGGGTTCGATCCCTGGGTTGGGAAGATCCACTGGAGAAGGAAATGGCAACCCACTCCAGTATTCTTGCCTGGAGAATCCCATGGACAGAGGAGACTGGCAGGCTACAGTCCACGGGGTCGCAAAGAGTCGGACACGACTAAGCAACTTCACTTCAAAACCCTAGTTAAATACTTCTCTCTGAGATACCTCAAGAGCCCAAAGTTAGTTTTTAGTCAGATAAGATCATAAGTCACTGGAAGACAGTACTTATCCCCTAACCTAAAGATTTTTTCCCTAAAGATCTCAAAAGCAGATATAAATCACTTACAGGCTAAGAAACTCATCTCAATTTGTTTGTCAAAAGTAGCATTTGAAGAATACTTCAGAGAAACAAACCAAATCCAGTCTTGTCTTAGCCTATTCCTAACAAAATCCATTTACCCTATTAAATTTAATCCCATTTTAGAAAATCATGATCATGTGTAACTCTGCCGATATTAATCACAACAAAATGCTTAAACCACTTTCAATACCAGATATCAGTTTTGTCTTGAACATTTTTCAGATAACATGAGCCTGAAACTCATTCTGGCCAGATTATTTTGTATTTTTGAGTATTTATATGAGCATTTAATTTTCTTTAAGTCAATTAAATAGAGCTCTTTTATGTATGTTTGGAAATATCAGACATCTATAACACATATAGGCACATATGAACCACAAGCACAGAGACCTCTTAGTACCTGTTCCAGAATTTCAGCTGAGATCTTGAGAACACAAACAATTTTTCCAAAATAGCTCCTAAATCCAGGACAGGTTCAGTATCATTTTGTATATATTGATGTAATTTTAAAGATGGGATTATCTTCTTAATCAAGTTCTTTGTTACTCCTTTTCTGTCCATGTGGGAAAGTCTCTACCCATCCAATGAATGTGTCTACCTTTACCAATAAACATTTGTATCCTCTGGACTTGGGCATCTGAGTCAAATCAGTTTGCCAGTTTTCCACCTTTTCTTGGTGTTGAATGGGTCTAAATAATAGAGGAGGGCGTGGCATTGTTCTAGGATTATTTTGTAAACAAGTGTCACATGACTTGGTAATCTAGGCCACCGCCATTTTCATTCCTTTACCCACAAACAATTTTTATAGTAAATTCTAAAGAGCTTTCCTTGACTAGACAGACCTTAGTCGGCAAAGTAATGTCTCTGCTTTTGAATATGCTATCTAGGTTGGTCATAACTTTTCTTCCAAGGAGTAAGCGTCTTTTAATTTCATGGCTGCAGTCACCATCTGCAGTGATTTTGGAGCCAAAAATAAAAGTTTGACACTGTTTCTACTGTTTCCCCATCTATTTCCCATGAAGTGATGGGACCAGATGCCATGAGAAGACTCTTGAAAGTTCCTTGGACTGCAAGGAGATCCGACCAATCCATTCTGAAGGAGATCAACCCTGGGATTTCTTTGGAAGGAATGATGCTAAAGCTGAAGCTCCAGTACTTTGGGCACCTCATGCGAAGAGTTGACTCATTGGAAAAGACTCTGATGCTGGGAGGGATTGGGGGCAGGAGGAGAAGGGGACGACCGAGGATGAGATGGCTGGATGACATCACGGACTCAAAGGACGTGAGTCTGAGTGAACTCCAGGAGTTGGTGATGAACAGGGAGGCCTGGCGTGCTGCGATTCATGGGGTTGCAAAGAGTCGGACACGACTGAGTGACTGAACTGAACTTAACTGAAAGAGCTTTCCAAAGAGCTTCACATCCATAGCAGGTAGTTTCATATAAAGCCTTGATTACTTTCCATTGCTGAGCTTGTGAAATCATCATCTTTTGATCTAACATATAACATCCCTTTAGACTTATTAACCCCCTATTTTTAGCCCAGTTTTCTTCCTTGGTGCTCAGACAGTAAAGTGTCTACCTGCAATGCAGGAGACCCAGGTTCTATCCCTGGGTTGGGAAGATCCCCTGGAGACGGAAATGGCAACCCATTCTAGTACTCTTGCCTGGATGGAGGAGCCTGGTGGGCTACAGTCTATGGGGTCGAAAAGAGTCAGACACGACTGAGCAACTTCACTTTCACTTTTCTCCCTTGGTTTAGCAAGGCTGGGGCATTTCCTCTATCAAGCCTACTACTACTACTACTAAGTCGCTTCAGTCGTGTCCGACTCTATGCGACCCCATAGACGGCAGCCCACCAGGCTCCTCCATCCCTGGGATTCTCCAGGCAAGAACACTGGAGTAGGTTGCCATTTCCTTCTCCAATGTATGAAAGTGAAAAGTGAAAGTGAACTCGCTCAGTCGTGTCTGACTCGTAGCGACCCCATGGACTGCAGCCCACCAGGCTCCTCCGTCCATGGGATTTCCCAGGCAAGAGTACTGGAGTGGGGGCCATTGCCTTCTCCACAGGACTTTTAAAACTGCCTATGTTTTTATCTGTTGGTATATAAGCTGCTTTGTTTGCTTCTTGGTCAGCTCGGTGATTTCCTTTTCCAATTTCAGACCTGGGAATCTGAGACTAATGTCCTCTCCAGTGAACAGACATTTCTTGAGGATCTTGTGTAGTAACCACTGGCTGGACGTCTTTGGCCAGATCTGGAACCTTGATATTCTGCATTCCAGGGCCTATTAAGCCTTCTGTCTCAACTGCAGATTCAATCTGTCCCTTTCTGTTTTTTGTTAAAATCATTGGTAATGAAGGTGGTCCCTTCACCCCTCCAGAAACAGAGTGGCCCCTAACTTAGTTAATAAATCTCTTCCCATTAAAGGGATAGGGCAGTCAGGCACAAACAGAAACAAAGGTGAGAACAACTGGCCATTAGCATTTCCCAAAATGAGTTCTAGGAAAGTGTGCCCCTGTTTCTTCCCTAACAGTTACATATTCCTTATGATTGCTAAATCCTTTTCCAATTTCAGACCTGGGAATCTGAGACTAATGTCCTCTCCAGTGAACAGACATTTCTTGAGGATCTTGTGTAGTAACCACTGGCTGGACGTCTTTGGCCAGATCTGGAACCTTGATATTCTGCATTCCAGGGCCTATTAAGCCTTCTGTCTCAACTGCAGATTCAATCTGTCCCTTTCTGTTTTTTGTTAAAATCATTGGTAATGAAGGTGGTCCCTTCACCCCTCCAGAAACAGAGTGGCCCCTAACTTAGTTAATAAATCTCTTCCCATTAAAGGGATAGGGCAGTCAGGCACAAACAGAAACAAAGGTGAGAACAACTGGCCATTAGCATTTCCCAAAATGAGTTCTAGGAAAGTGTGCCCCTGTTTCTTCCCTAACAGTTACATATTCCTTATGATTGCTAAGGTTTCCAATCCTTTGGGTTAAGACTGAGAAGGTTGCACAAGTGTCTATAAGAAATTCTACCAAGCGGCCAGCCACATCAATGATCACCTGAGGCTGGACGTTGGTTATGTAGACAGTGCCTCTAGGCAGAGCCACTTTTGGCCTTGGGCCCCACTGCGTCTTCCGATTGCAAAACCATCAATGGCTGAGGGGCCGTCATTCTCTGGCATCTGTGGAATTCCTTCTGCCAACGCCCTGGCTATTTACAAAGGACACCTTGACCACAGGCCTTCCTCCAGTGCCTTTTGTCCACACAGGGTACACTGGCCTTGTAGGGGTACCCATGGGCTTTGTGGTCTGCCAGAACCAGATTGGCCCAGAAAGGGCAGCCTCCTAATTGGTCATCTCTGAGCAGACAAAGCCATTGCAATCATTTGGGTCTCTTGCATATTTCTCTGGGTGTGTTCAGCCTTTTTGGCCATATCGCTATTGTTGAAAACTAAATAAGCCAATTGGAGCAAATCGTTCACTGGAGTCTGAGGGCCAGCGGTGCTCTCTGAGTTTTGTGCCTTTGTCTGGGGCAGACTGGACTATGAAATGTGTAGCCAAGAGGGCCTGTCCCTCAGGGGAGGAAGAATCTACATCTGTATACTTCCTAAAAGCCTCCTCTAATCTCCTTTGGAAGACTGAAAGATTTTCATCCTGTCTCTGTTGGAGGACTTTCACCTTTTCATAATTAACAGGTTTTACTGTAACTTCCTTCATACCCTCTGTTAAACAGTTATCATATGACCCTGTTTATCTGTGTCAATAGAGTTCGGCTGGTGATTCCATTGCGGGTTTGCCTCAGGGACAGCTTCATTCCCCTCGAGGTGCTGCATGCCTCGGGCTGTCAGGATTACAGACTGCTTTTCCTTGATGCAGCAATGGGATAGGAAAATCTGTAAGTCCTCCCGGAGGAGATCAAAAGATCTCACTAGTCAGGTAAATTGTTTTGTAAAAGCTTCAGGATCCTCAGGAAAAACTTCTGGACTTGTTCTCTGTCAAACTTAGATCAGACTTTGGGAAAGGTACAGAGACTCTTACTGTTTCCATCAGGAACTTCTCTCGAGGCAGAATTGTAGGGGCAGTTGGTTGGTAACCTGTATCATTGACTGTGCTAGCTGAGCTAAGGTTGGGCCCCTTCGGTAACTCAAGGTACAAAGAAGGGGTTCCTGAATATGAGTGGGGCCTCTTTTCATCCCTAGATGTGTCTTCCCCTGAGTCAACGGTTTCTCCCAGTAGGCCAGGAGCAGCTCTGCCTCCTCCTTGCAGAGGATTTAACCTTTGGATGGCCCCATAGGGTAGATCAGTGAAATGTCTTTTGTGTCCTTAATGGAATTATCCCTCTGAGCTACTCACACCTAAAGTCCTTTGTGGGTTCTCATTGTCTAAATACAAGACCATGAAGATTCGAACATACGGAAGCTCATTCCATTTAAATTTCCTTCTACAATATCAATCTAGCTGCAATATAGTATCATAACACTGGGACTCACTTAGTGGCCAATTTTATTGGCTTCCTAGTTCATATGTGGCCAATCGTGATTACAAAGCCTAACAGGTTTCTTTGGTTTTAATCCCAGTTGTCCAAATCTTTCCCAATCCTGGAGAATAAGACCCAGGGGGAGTATTGGTTGGGATTGATGCCTCCGGACCCATTCCAGACCCAAACCAGAGATGATGTCTCTAACCCCTGTTCTATACAAAATTTTACCATTAAGTCAGAATACATCACACAATTTGCTCAAGATTTGAACTTAGGATTTTAGATGCTATCCCTTCCAAGGGAATCTCCCAACCAGTTATTAGTGCCAAAAAGTTGTCACAAAGAAACAGCATGAAGACTTCCCCAAAGGTGTTGATGATGAGCTGGAAGTTGTTTGTAAATTGGGAATAAAGGGTCAACATTTGTAAGGGTTAGAGTGAGGGAATAAAAGCAATCTTCTGGGGTTAACATAAGAAACAGAGCAGAAATCAGCAAGAAGAAAAAAATGTAGGAGAAAAACCTCAAAGAAAGCAATTCTGTCTTGGACCTGCTGTTGGACATGTATAAGCATACAGGATTGACCTGCCAGTCACAAGTCAGCAGACAGCAGAGCATTTTCCTCAGTATACCTGGCTCACAGAGTCCCAGGGACCTCTTCGGACCAAGACCTGACTCTAAATCTTTTCTTACCTTATCACTGACCCATCTGGGTCACCAGCCAAAACTGTTTACCTCAGATTGGTACTCAAATCCACATGGCTGGGACTTGAACCCAGCCCAATCCCAGTTTGAGACTTAAACCCATGTGGCTCAGACTCAAACACAACCAAAACCCAGTACCTGGTCTTGGTTTCAGGACCTAATGAAGCTCAAGTTCTTGATGTCTCATCACAGAAAGAATTCAGTGAGTGACAAATGATAGGTAAGTTCAGTTCAGTCGCTCAGTCATGTCCCACTCTTTGCGACCCCATGAATCGCAGCACACCAGGCCTCCCTGTCCATCACCATCTCCCGGAGTTCACTCANGCTGATTCCTAGAATGTCGACGTTCACCCTTGCCATCTCTTGTTTGACCACTTCCAATTTGCCTTGATTCATGGAATTGGATTTATTCAGATACAGAGAGAAGCACACTCTACAGACAGAATGTGGGCCATAGCAGAGGGTGAATGTGGCCACGAAATTTGGTGTGGTTAGCTTTTATAGGCTGAGTAATTTCATATGCTAAAGAGTGAGAGGATTATTCCACCTATTTTGGGGAAGGGGTGGAGATTTCCAAAGAAAGGCAATACCAAAGGATGTTCAAACTACCAGCAGATGACACCACCCTTACGGCAGAAAGTGAAGAAGAACTAGAGAGCCTCTTGATTAAAATGAAAGAGGAGAGTGAAATAGTTGGCTTAAAACTCAACATTCAGAAAACAAAGATCATGGCATCTGGTCCCAGCAGTTCACGGCAAATAGATGGGGAAACAGTGGAAACAATGACAGACTTTATTTTGGGGGGCTCCAAAATCACTGCAGATGGTAACTACAGCCATGAAATTAAAAGAGGCTTGGTCCTTGGAAGAAAAGCTATGACCTACCTAGACAGCATATTCAAAAGCAGAGACATTACTTTGACAACAAAAGTCCATCTAGTCAAAGCTATGATTTTTGTAGTAGTCATGTATGGATGTGAGAGTTGAACTATAAAGAAAGCTGAGCGGTGAAGAATTAATGCTTTTGAACTGTGATGTTGGAGAAGACTCTTGAGAGTCCCTTGGATTGCAAGGAGATCCAACCAGTCAGTCCTAAAGGAAATCAGTCCTGAATATTCATTGGAAGGACTGATGCTGAAGCTGAAACTCCAATACTTTGGCCACCTGATGAACTGACTCATTTGAAAAGACCCTGATGCTGGGAAAGATTGAAGGTGGGAGGAGAAGACAGAGGGTGAGATGGTTGGGTAGCATCACCGATGCGATGGACATGAGTTTGAATAGGCTCTGGGAGTTGGTGATGGACAGGGAAGCCTGGCATGGTCCATGGGGTTGCAAAGAGTTGGACATGACTGAGCGGCTAAACTGACTCAAATGGAGATTTCCAGGATTTGGGCCACCACCCACTCTTGGTCTTTTAACAGTGCCATGGAACTGTCATGACACCTCAGGGTGTGTGATTTCACTTGTTTATTGAGGATTAAGGTCTTGTCTTATCTGCCATCTTGCTGCTGCTGCTAAGAGCATCACCGATGCGATGGACATGAGTTTGAATAGGCTCTGGGAGTTGGTGATGGACAGGGAAGCCTGGCATGGTCCATGGGGTTGCAAAGAGTTGGACATGACTGAGCGGCTAAACTGACTCAAATGGAGATTTCCAGGATTTGGGCCACCACCCACTCTTGGTCTTTTAACAGTGCCATGGAACTGTCATGACACCTCAGGGTGTGTGATTTCACTTGTTTATTGAGGATTAAGGTCTTGTCTTATCTGCCATCTTGCTGCTGCTGCTAAGTTGCTTCAGTCGTGTCCGACTCTGCGACCCCATAGATGGCAGCCCACCAGGCTCCTCCATCCCTGGGATTCTCCAGGTTTCCATTTCCTTCTCCAATGCATGAAAGTGAAAAGTAAAAGTGAAGTCACTGAGTCATGTCCAGCTCTTAGCGACCCCATGGACTGCAGCTTACCAGGCTCTTCTGTCCACGGGATTTTCCAGGCAAGAGTGCTGGAGTGGGGTGCCATTGCCTTCTCTGGCCATCTTGGCCCCATTTGATTCTGATCGGTTTATGTTGTGTCTTCAGGGTATGTCATCCTTTCAGAAGTTCTGCCCTGCCCCTTTCCCTCCTGTTACACAACCACCTCACCCTTTGTTGTCCCCTTCTCCTCCTGCCTTCAATCTTCCCCAGCATCAGTGTCTTTTCTAATTGGTCAACTCTTCCCATCAGGTGGCCAAAGTATTGAAGCTTCCGTTTCAGCATCAATACTTCCAATGAATATTCAGGTTTGAGTTCTTTTAGGACTGACTGGCTCGATCTCCTTACTGTCCAAGGGACTCTCAAGAGTCTTCTCCAACACCACAGTTCAAAAGCATCAATTCTTCTGTGCTCACCCTTCTTTAGGATCCAACTTTCACACCCATAACATGACTGCTGGAAAAACCAAAGCTTTGACTATACAGACCTTTTTGCAGTTATGTCTCTAATTTTTAATATACTGTCTAGGTTTTTCATAGCTTTTCTTCCAAGGAGCATGTGTCTTTTAATTTCATGGCTGCAGTCACCATCTGCTGTGATTTTGAAGCCCAGGAAAATAAAATCTGTCATTGCTTCCATTTTTTTCCACTTCTATTTGCCATGAATTGATGCCATGATCTTTGTTTTTTGAATGTTGAGTTTTAAGCTAACTTTATCACTTTCCTCTTTCACTTTCATCGAGAAGCTCTTTAGTTCCTCTTCACTTTCTGCCATAAGGGTGGTGTCATCTTACTGATGATATTTCTCCTAGCAATCTTGATTCCAGCTTGTGCTTCATCTAGCCGGGCACTTCACATGATGTACTGGGCATATAAGTTAAGTAAGCAGGGTGACAATATACAGCTTTGATGTACTTCTTTCCTGATTTGGAACTAGTCCATTGTTCCCTGTCTGGTTCTAACTTGTTTCTTGATCTACACACAGATTTCTCAGGAGGCTGGTAAGGTGGTCTGGTATTCCCACCTCTTTTAGAATTTTTAGCAGTTTGTTGTGATCCACAGAATCAAAAGCTTTAGCATAGTCAGTGAAGCAGAAGTAGATGTCCACTGAACGAGTGATTAGCAAATAGTCTGGTACAGCTATAACTTAGGGAAGATGGCAGGATGTAACAAAAAGTACAGGTAGAAAAGCTGAAAAGGGTTCGTTAGGAAGGGCCCTGCTTAGACTTTGAAGTTTTATTTTGGATAGAAAAAGTGATTCCGAGCCTCTCTGTCTGTCGACATGTAGCTTGGTAAGTCCTTTCCCACTAAAACCAGTAGGACTGTCCCTGCCCAAGCATTTCTGAAACCCTCCCCAACTCTCACCTCTTTAGTTTATTTTTCTCTAGTTCTCAAAATCTGCTTGTCATAGGTATTAGGTACAGAAAGTACTTTGGGTTTCAAGTCCTCAGTGTTCTCTGTTTTCCCAATGTTTTCTTTCCTGAACATGAAAAAGGCCAGGGAGAATTTTTAGAGAGGACCAGGAGCCCCTTTCTAGCTGCCTCCTCAAGCCTTCTTTCCACCTCCCACCCACGGTGTCACCAGGAAAGAGCAGGGACTCTGGAGAGAAGTCCAGAACTCTCTGCCTGCTTCTTCACTACTGTGCTCCCCCGATATCTGCATTTGAAGGTCCAGTCTGTGTTAGAGACCGAAGAGCATTGGGGGTCCCTTGTCAGGCAGATTCCAACTTGCTGACCAGGCTTCAGGGCTCTTATCACCAAACAATGTCTTTTCAGAAAGTCACTCGCTAGCCACACCACAGGAAGGCAGGGTATGATGTAGCCAACCCTGAAATCCAGGACTCTGGCTGGCTCTTATCAGCAACTCGCCTTGCAAGTTTGCGCACAATCCTTTATCTTTCTGGTCCCCTGCTTCCTCTTCTGCAGAATGTGGAGTTAGCTGACCCCTTAGTCTCTCTATATCTGGGAAGTTTGGAAGCCTGCCCTGAAGTCTACCAGTAATTTTCCTCTCTTCATCAATCAACAAATATTTGTGGATGTGCCCACATGCTCTGGCTCCTTGCTACATACATTTGGTTGATCATTAGCCTGGTTTTGTCTCTTTATGTTTTCTCTTTTCAAGTAAAACGATTCAAAAACTAAAGAGCTATGCTGCTGCTGCTGCTGCTGCTGCTAAGTCGCCTCAGTTGTGTCCGACTTTGTGTGACCCCATAGATGGCAGCCCAACAGGTTCCCCCGTTGCTGGGATTCTCCAGGCAAGAACACTGGAGTGGGTTGTCATTTCCTTCTCCAATGCATGAAAGTGAAAAATGAAAGTGAAGTTGCTCAGTCGTGTCTGACTCTTAGTGACCCCATGGACTGCAGCCTACCAGGCTCCTCAGTCCATGGGATTTTCCAGGCAAGCGTACTGGAGTGGGGTGCCATTGCCTTCTCCAAAGAGCTGTGAGAGGGGACTTAACTGGCAGTCCAGTGGTTAGGTCTCCAGGCTTCCTCTGCAAGGGACATGGGTTTCATCCCTGGTTGGGGAACTAAGATGCTGTGGGGTGTGGCCAAAAAAAACCCAATAAAATAAAACAAACAATGCCAATAGCAAACAAACAAAACCAAGAGCTATGAGAGGGCTGAGAGGATATTTCTTACTTGGAAATATTTGTCAACTCCTAGAAGCTGCAGTCCATGGAGTCGTGAAGAGTTGCACACAACTGAGCGACTTCACTTTCACTTTTCATTTTCATGCATTGGAGAAGGAAATGGCAATCCACTCCAGTGTTCTTGCCTGGAGAATCCCAGGGACGGCGGAGCCTGGTGGGCTGCCATCTATGGGGTTGCACAGAGTCAGACACGACTGAAGCGACTTAGCAGCAGCAGCAGCAGAAGCCATGGGAGGTCATTCCCAGCCTGGCTACTTCCCAGGAATAGGCCCTAACAAGCCTTTTCCTTCATTTTCTGAACCCTTCAGGTCCCAGACTTACATTCTTCCAGGTGATGTTCCAAACTGGGGTTTTGCATCAGTGTTACACACTCACACTGCAAAGGCAAATGGCTTTGGCAATGCTGATTTGTAAAAAAAAATAAATTGAGATATAGTTGATTTACAATATTATACAAGTTTTAGGTGTACAGCATAGTGATTCATAATTTTTAAAGATTATACTCCATTTATAGTTATTATAAAATATTGATTATAGCCAATGCTGATTTTGTCAGCTCTTTCTCCTGACTATTCCAGTAGGTGGGTCAGTGATTTATTAATCCTGGTTCACAGCTGGCAGAGAACCAGGAAACAGTTCTTCCAGGGTCAGTGAGAGCGTGAAGATAAAAAATAAAATAGAGGGTTCTCGTCTAGCTGGAGCCATTGTTGCATATGATATCCTTGCAACACGAATGAATCCTTGCATTCTGTGTCCAGAATGACTTGCCATCTCTCCCCAGATCTGTTAACTTTAAACCAAGAACCCACAGAAGAGACTTGGAGCAAAACACATACTGGATTCTTGATGCAACAAATGACAAACTGAAGCTAATCTGAGGCTGCAGGTTTCAGTGGATGCCTATTGCTATGGCATGAGTCACTCTCTCTAAGATGTAAAGGACAGAATCAAGGTACTGAAGGAAGAACTTTCCTTGCTCTGTATCTTAATATTTTTATTTCAGGGGGAAATTTGTCATCTGAATAACTGCGCAAGGAGATAACAAGGACATTGCCTGAGAAGGACTGCTGTTCAAGGTCCCACAGGCCACTTAAGCTCAGTGTCATCACATTGCAGAAAGCAGGGGCTTCACCTGTGCAGATTAAACTCTCAGCCATTCAGTGGTGCCAATGTGAGAGAGACAGGACAACCAGTAGACTGGGATATATTCCTCAAGGGCAAATTACTAATATACAAAAAGAAATACAGTTATTAGGCAGATCTAATCTTTTTCTATTGGGAAGCATAGAGGAAAAATGAAATTGTCATCCAAAGAGGCCTTAATGAGCATGTTCACTGTAAAGCTTAGAAGTCCAGTTTTCTTCTTCCAGCTGTTTACATTTTCCATATGCTCCCCTCTCTCTTTATCTAGGCTCTCTGTTCAAACACTAAAATACAAAAAGGTATGTAATGAAATGAAACATTTCCCATCCATCACCCCAGCTCTCTAGTTCCTACTTCCCACCCCCCAGTTCAGTTCAGTTCAGTTCAGTCGCGCAGTTGTGTCCGACTCTTTGCGACCCCATGAATCGCAGCACGCCAGGCCTCTCTGTCCATCACCAACTCCTGGAGTTCACTCAGACTCACGTCCATTGAGTCCATGATGCCATCCAGCCATCTCATCCTCGGTCGTCCCTTTCTCCTCCTGCCCCCAATCCCTCCCAGCATCAGGGTCTTTTCCAATGAGTCAACTCTTCGCATAAGGTGGCCAAAGTACTGGAGCTTCAGTTTTAACATCATTCCTTCCAAAGAAAGCCCAGGGTTGATCTCCCTCAGAATGGACTGGTTGGATCTCCTTGCAGT